>RJWM01003451.1:0-15762 GCA_004363535.1 Dasyprocta punctata
AAAAAAAAAAAAAAAAAAATAATGGGTTTTCTCAAAGGTCATCAGAAATTTGCTAAGATAACTAAGGGAACCTTTTGGGCTTGAGAATTATTGGTTAAGGTTCCCTTTGGTGAATAAAGGAGCAGATGCCTGGGGGAAATACCAGCCTTTGTTCATTAAGAGGATGCCCCAATAAGCTGCATAGTCTTATGGGAGATACCCCAATAAATGTCTTTAAAAATATTGTGCTATGTCTATGTTTGTCATTGAGAGGCTTAAGTTGTCCAGACAATATGATGTTTTGACTTAAAGATGCTCTAGGATGAAGGCTTTTCTATGGTTATAATAACTGATTCTTATTGTTTTTGTAGCATATTGAATGTATTCATGCCTGCAGATGTGCAGGTCTTCTGAAGTGTGGAATAAGTACTGTGTGTAGGGATAGACTTTTACTTCAAATTCAGAACATCTGTATTTAACAAAGAACTTATGTACATCCCCATAAAAGTCAATCAACTAAGTAAAACTTTCTTATGTATTAGACAAGGATAATTTTTTTAATGGGTGGATACAATGTCAAAATGAAATTTTACAAAATGTCAGCATGATTGTCATGCTGCAAATTTGTGTGTGGTTTTTTGATTTCTAATTTTCTGTGTAAAATATGTAACTTATCTGTTAACATTCTTTAAGGACTCAAATATTTGAATACCCATGTTTTTTAGAGAAGAATGGTTTCAAATTATGTTCCAAGGTGCTTGATATTCAGATGATAGTATTATTGTTTACTGCCTCCACTACAATGTAATGTCATTAATTTTCTCTTCTGGATGTTTAACAACTAAGGTTAGGGACCAAAAGATTAGGGAGATAAATGAGCTAGGAGGACAGCCAATATTTTGGCTACAGCCCTCCAAGGTCAACAAGGACCCAGGAGATAACAGAACCTCTGCTGTGATATACTATAACTCAGAGAGTTCCCAGTCTTCTGATCAAGGAGATTATGGGGCCACAGAGGAAGGTGATCTACAATGTGTAGTGTGCCTGAGGAGAATCACTAGGAGAGAAAAATCTCCCAAGCTTTCACCTAAAGCCACTTGGTCAAGTGATGGTCATGAGTCATCCAGACAGCTGACACTGACAAGAAACAGTAAGAGGTACTGTGCATGGTTCAAGGATAATTCATGGGGATGCTTAACTGATCTTGAGAGATAACAAGAAATTGATTTTGAGTAGTACAGGTCTCACTTTAACCTGGTCTGAAACATCCAGCAGAAATGTATAACAATAAGAAAGAGTCTACAGAATCTTTCAAACATAGCTCCTCTAAATTAAACTGGATCAAGTACAAATACAGAGAAGGAGGAGATGTTGGGAGTCACTGAGCTAGTGATGGTTCACATGAGTAGAGCCAAAATCACAAGTGCCCTAACAGGAGTGCCCCAAGGGCTCGGAGAAGTTGAGAGCATGGACTGCTGGAGGTGAACAGGTGTTCAACCCCATGAATATGATGCATAAGAAGTAAGCTAGTTAAGCAAAATGGCATGGTATGACAAGTGCATAAATAAATGCACTGTGGTGGTTGAGCAGTCTCTTCCTCTCATCTGGAGAAAGGACTCCACCTGACCCCAGCTTTCTGTTTTGATCTTTATTTTTTATGCTTTCATCAACTCCCCCCTCCACCCTGCCCCAGGAACTTAGAGACTCATGGACACCAACATATAGTACCTGAACAGGGACCAGGGCAAGAAGTGGCAGGTGAGGGAAAATTTTCAGTGAGTGTACAAAAGGGGAGAAACTGCACTGATAGTGAATTCATCAGGTGTTAAATTTGGGGTACGAGAGAGAGAGAGATAGACAGAGAGAGAGAGAGAGAGAGAGGGACTGAGACAGAGATAGAGTCAAAGAGACAGAGAGAGATCTGATGGTAGCTTCCTTTCTCATATTATAGGCAGGAGCTGTTCCAATCCGGAAATCTGTGTTTCTTTAGCTTCTGGCTTGTGAGATGGCCTAAGTCATTTTCCTTATTGCTCAGACAAAATATCTCACACTCCGTTTAAAAGGAGAGAAGTTCATATTGGTTTATATTTTAGAAGTTTCACTCCCTGCATAGTTGGCGGCATAGTAGGAATACCTGGATAGAGGAAAAGCTGTTCATTTCATGGATGCCGGGAATCAAAGAGAAAAGAGCTGAACTGGGGAGGGAGATATGCACCCAGTTACTCACATTTTAAGACCAGACCCCACCTTCTAACTGCAAGACAGTTATATTGCCCCATGATTTAATTACTTTCCAAAAACCTTGCTTAGGAGCACATGAGATTTTTGGGGAACATCTAGATATAGACAATAATTCTGCCTCTGGCCCCAAAAGACTCATACTCATTTCCTTATGCAAAATACAGTTAGTCCATCTCTAAGAGTTGCCAAAGTTTTAACAGTTACAGCACTGCTGAAAAGCCCAAGTCCAAAATCTCTGAGACTGAAGGCAAACTCTAAGCTGTGAACTCTTGCA
Organism: Dasyprocta punctata; assembly: GCA_004363535.1. Lineage (NCBI taxonomy): Eukaryota > Metazoa > Chordata > Mammalia > Rodentia > Dasyproctidae > Dasyprocta > Dasyprocta punctata. Next base: position 2,495 of record RJWM01003451.1, read on the forward strand.
AAATAAATTAATAAACTAACAAACAAATAAAATAGGCAGATAGAAAAAAATCAGACCAAAGCAAGACAGAAACTCAGCTGGGCCAACATTAAATCCTATAGCTCCATGTCCTGCAAGCAAGGAAGCTGTGGCAAGATGCAAACTCCAAATGGCTTGTGCAGTCCCACCCCTAAAGCTTTTCCACTCACAGCTCTCATGACCTCTCTCTTGGGGTTACTTTGCTCACTATCTACAGCTTTCCTCAGATGTTCTATATTCCTGGCTTCTCTGGTTTCCTGGGGTCTCCACTGCACTTTTGACTTCACTGTTACAGCTTCATGCACTGCCCTCTCAGGGGCACATTTCCTAGCCTCTCAGGCCTTCTTGTGAAATCTGAGTGGAAGCCTCCCTGAACCCACAACTCTTTTATTGTGCATTCCTGTAAATTCAGCACCACATGGATGATGCCAGGGTCTGCGACTAGCTAGAACAGTAGCCAGATGCCCTTGAATCAGGGCTGCAGTGGCCTCTGAGTACCTTGATGGCTGAATATTGTAAAACAAATTCTAGCAAACCAATTTCTCTATTGCATTGTGCCCTGGGGTTCTCTTCTCACATGAAAGATTTACAGTTTTGCACCCTTGAACTTGTGATGGATGGTGTCTTGTGGATTCCTCAAATGCCTTCAAGGCATACTTCGTATTGTTTTCATGCAAAACACTTCACTTTTTCATTTTTTTCAGTCATGTTGTTCTTAAAGGCAACAATCCCTTTGGGGCAAACTGCAAATGTTTTAGATGGGCTTTTGCTTCTGTTTCTCATTGTAAATCTTCCAAAAAGTAGTAATTAGCACACATGCTATAGCCTACACACGGGGCTGCCACATAGATTTTTTCCACCAAATTAAATAGTTGACCAACCTTAACTTCAGTCTCCCACAGTCTCACATCATGTGCAAAATACTGACAAATTTTCTGACAGAGCATAACACACATGATCTTGAGTTCAAAAGCCGATTAAGTCTTGTTCCCAATTGAATCTCCCTGAGCCAGGTCTTTACCATCTGCATTTTTGTGTATTCTGTTATTCTGCACTGTGACAAGAATCTCCCATCAAGCTTACCTTATAGCATTCTAAGAATTCCTCAAGCAGGATCTCCAAACGTTTCTAAAGTCAAATATATTCACAGCAATGATTCCACTTCTCTGGTACCAAAATTTATCTTAGTTAATTTCTTTGTCACTGAAGCACAATGCCTGATAACCACAAATTGAAGGAAGAGAGGTTTATTTTGATTCATGTTCTGTAATCATATTTGACTAGCTCCAAGCCAGAAGTGCAAACCTAGGCAAAGGAAAGCTGCTAATATCATGGAAGCTAAAATCTGAAAGCAAAAGGGGCAGCCAGGAGGGAAGATGCACTCTTCCAAATCATGCCTCTAGTGAACTACCTCTTCCAACTGGATCTCATCTCCTTTTTTTTTTTTTTTTTTTTTTTTTTGCGGCACCAGGAATTGAACTCACAACCTCGCACCTGCCAGGGCAGGCGCTTAGGTCACTGAGCCAAATTCCCGGCCCTAGTTTTTTGAGGCAGGGTCGCATTATGTAGCTCAGGCCGGTCTTGCACTCGCGTTGTAGCCCAAGCCGGCCTCGAACTCACAATGCTCCTCCTACCTCAGCCTCCGGAGTGCTGGGATTAAAGGTGTGCGCCACCATGCCCGGCTTGGATCTCATCTCCTAACAGCAAGTTAGCCACAATGGCCCTATGGTGCAATTCGCCTCCAAAAACCCTATGAATCCATGAGACTCTTGGAGGACATCTAGATATAAACCCTAACATTGCCACACGCTCAGAAATCACATTTGGTCTGCTAAAATATTCCTTTGGAAAGGCTAAGAAAATGATCACATTATCACATTTAAGAGTAGAAGACTAGGGGCTGAGATACAGTTCAGAGGCACAGTGCCTGCGTGGCAAACACAAAATCATGAGTTTGATTCCCAGTACCAAAGAAAGTAAAAAATTATAAAATAAAAAATAAAAGAGTAGAAGACTGGCAGTTAAGATGTTTTTGTGTATCACAGAATACCAATACTGACTTTAAAAAAAAGTTACTTTTTATATGGAGCAATAACCACAGGCAAAGTGGTTCCATGGTCTGTTAATCAGGCAACTTAATAACACCAGTGATCTGAATCAACTATTTTACATTCTCTTGGTTTTTCTCTTACAGTCCCAAGAATGCTACTACTGCTCCAAATGCTTTTATATATGCTACAACACACAAGAGAAGAAAGTAATAAGAGGGAATATTTCCCAGAAGCTACCAACAGATTTTCTCTTGGGAACTACTAATCAGATTAGATTACAAGCCCAAACAAACCAATTACTAGCTGAATCTACCATCTTTCTCACCAGTCAGTACTTGCAAGTCAAGGCATAATGAACACTCATACTGCTCAAGTGTCACCAAAGAAACTGGGCATTCATAAATCATTAACAATTATCTATGGGTGGTATTTGTCTTCTTCATAAAATGTTATGCTATGAGCATTTATTACTTTAAAAATAAATTTTTATTTTAAAACAACATCCATCTCTACCCAGATTCACCAATATTAAACACTTTGCATATTTGTTTTATAATTTCTTTTTCTATTTTTTCTGAAACATTTGAATCTTTCACTCCCTTTTCTCCATAATATTTGAATGTATATATTCTAAGAGCAAGAATATTCTCTTAGCAATCAGTGTCATAATTATAGAATTTGAAAATTTTAATATTAACACATTAATTTACTTGCATATTATAATTTTTCTCATTTTTCCAATACTATCCTTCATATAAATTTTTTCTGCATAAAATCTAGCTCACTATCATAGCAGCCCCCAATTTTGGTCGACACATAATAATTTTACTGATCAATTTTTTCATATTATTTATAGCTGTTGGGGATCACAAATTATGAATTAAATACAGTATCTGTCCAAGGCCCAAGCTTGACCTGCTTAGTGGACATGTTTTGGAATGCAGAAAACCTGCTTTTTCCTAGTCACCGCTGAGATCTTGATGGTCAGTGAGGCAATGGCCCTCACAAGTAAGGATGAGCTCTGTTGAGGACAATATGGGGAAGGCACTAGTACCCTGGTGTGGGAAAGGATTTTAACTTGTTTCTTTTATGATATTAAACTTGCCAATTCCGCCACTACTTTGACATTATTCCAGGAAAAGCACCCATTCCCTCCGCCTGCACTTCTCACTAGAAAAAAGTGGGCCAGCTGACAAGGTCTTGTCTTTGCCCATCCTGAGGCATTGATCTTCTAGCTCCCCTGTTTAAATTACTATGTTTGTTTCTGGTTTTTATTTTTTTTAATCCTTTGCTATACAGACAGCTGGGGATCTTGGCCATGTCCCTGGTAGACAGCTTCTTTAGTCTTTGTCTTTAATGTTCCTGACATTTTAAAAGAGTAAGTAAGATTCAGCATGGCTGGAACCATATTGGAGTTACTGAGAGAAAAATCAACTAAAAGCACATGTAATTGGAAGAAAGGGAGGGACATGAATCCAAAATCATTCTGAAATAAGAGACTTGTAGATCAAGCAAAACATAGGCATAGAACTTTATGAAATAGTGAAGCAGCCCACAGAGTTGCCTGTGGGGACTGCTACCTGTGCATGGAGCAGGAAATGCCATTCTGTGAAGTACCCAAAAAAACTGATGGACTGCAACAGCATGGCAAACTGAGCCACATGGGATAGATTTGGGATATATAATCCATTGCTTCTTTTACCTTCCAAACAGAGGATGCTTCAGCCTGGCAGCAAATTTCACCAGCCTACACAGGAGCAAGTGGCTGGGAAGCTGCTCCGTGCATGATGGACCACCAATTTAGTTTTCTTTATTTTGTCACGCACTATAGAAACGAACTGGAACCTCTAGCAACAAGGTCACAGACCACAGCAGCACCAGCAGTGAAGGTAGTGAGTGGAACAGCATGGCGCCCCTGCTCTGCAGCCAGCAGTGTGAAAGAGAGAGACAAGCAGGACTTAAGCAGCCTTATGCTATGGTGAGGCAACAAGCTGGAACTCTACACTTGCCCCCACTAGAGAAGAGACAGAAGTAGGACCCAAGCAGCCTTGGGCTATCTCCCCAGAGGCAGCAAAGGAAGTGAGTCAGTCAACAGCATTCCCCATACACTGCTCTCTGTGGCATGAGAGGAAATAGACATGCCAGTAGGAGTGGAATGGAGGAAAGTATACAAGGGCCAGGAGTGGCCCACTGTACATGCGACTAGGAGCACCCTTGGGCTCTATGTCTGAGGGTGCCACACTAAGTGGGACAGTGATACAGTGAAAAGCAGGTTAAAGGAATGTCAGCAAGCCATTGGGGGACATACAGAAGGCAGCTGGTTGAAGACTCTGGGCCCAATCCACACATCCAGAGGTCAAGATCAGTCCTGAACCCAGCACTAATTGACTGCAGACTTGGCAGGTTGACCCAGCACAAATTTAGGCTCTGACTTGAATGCTACCACAGAACTATGACACCAGAGGAATTTTATTCTTGTTTGTTTTGTTTTTCTGTTTGATTGTTATTTTTCTTTTCTTTTTTTTTTTTTCTGTTGCTGTTTAGGTTTTTGCTTTCATTGGTTGCTTTGTTTTGTTCCATTCTTTCTCTCTTTTCTCAAGTGTCTTTTTTTTGTACTGGGAATTCAACTCAGAACCTTGTGCTTACCAGGCAGGCACTCTGTCATCGAGCTATACACCTAGACCTTCAACTCTCATTCCTGATTTTTTTGATAATTTTATGAGAGTGAACATTATCCCTAGGCATTCTTGTTCATTTGATATTCTTCTGTTTTTTCCTTTGTTCTTTCTCTCTTGCCCTCTTCTCCAATTTTCCAGAGCTTGGGTGATCATTCTTTGTAATTCAGCCTTGTTTCTACTGTATTTTCCTTCATTTTTGTCTCTTTTTTGACCTCTCTCTCTCCTTTTCGTCTTTTTGAGACAGGGTCTTGCTATGTGGTTCAGGCTAGACTTGAGCTTACTTTGTAACCCAGGCTGGTCTTGAACTTGTGACGATCCTCCTTTCTCAGCCTGCTGAGTGCTGGGATTACAGAAGTGTGCCACCATGCCCGGCTTGGCCTCCATCTCTCTTAAATTTACCTCCACACTCTAATAAGGGGAAACTCACTGCATACAAGTTCCTGGCTTATGTTGGATTTTATTATATATCTATAGATCTTGCCTCAATGTTTAAAGATATCAAATAATCACTAGTTTGTCAGTTTCTAGGCTGTGCTTACTGCTATTGTTATTGGTAACTGTATCATTTAGTTACAATGTCATACCTATTCTATCAGTTGTTCTACCTTGTATGACAACACTGTGAATGTAAGGGGTCACACTCATCACAATAGACCAGAATCAAAGGATTGGGTTCTGGGCCAAATAACAACTTCTCATTCCTAATAAATTTAGGAAAGTATGATCTGGGAACAGCCACAAAGGCCAAGAGCCAGCTACAAGACATCTCTGAGGAATAGACATTGTCTAGAAAAGCCTTGATGCTAGTGATAAAGCTACCTAGACATTTACATGCAGTGACACAGAAAACAAATTCAAATTTAAAAATAAAATGTGACAAGACACAGAAGCAATATGGAAGCTCAGGGCTTCAGCCCAACCAGAACAAGTCCAGGGGATGATAAGATAGAGGAAATCAGAAAGCACCCACCTGAATTTTCTCAAATGTTAGCACAAGAGGTTAAAAAAAAAGATAAATGAGGTTATACAGAAAATCAGATCAAAAATAATGTCTCCGGTTAAAAAAAAAAAAAAACAGATGAAGATCATAATGAATGACCTGTTCAGTGAATCTAGAATAGCCATAGATAAAAAAACAAAAACACAAAAAACAGAGGAGCTCAGAAAAATGATGGAATTCATGAATGTCCAACATAGGAAAGAAATGGAATCTGTGAAACAGATACAAAACTATATTTTAAAATTCTATTAAAAGTATACGCAGGTAAATGAATCAAATGAGAACAGAATATCAGATCTAGAAGACAGAATAGCAGTTAGTAATCAAAAAAAGAAAGATTCCTTAAAAATAACAAGGGACCATGAAAAAACAATCTAACAGATGCTAGATGATGCAGAGAACATAAGATTGATCAGAGTCAATGAAAAAGCAGGAGTCAGAGCAAATGACATAAAAAAAAAACCTGTTCACAGGACAGCAGAAAGTTTTCCAAGCATGTAAAAGGAATCTGACATACAAATAAGTAAGGTATATAGAATTCCAATTATTCATAACCAAAATAAATCTACAACAAGGCATGTAATAATCAATATTCCAGAAATTCAGCACAAGAACAGAATATTAAAAGCTGTAGAGAAGAGAAACAAATCACTTTTAAAGGAAAACCCATCAGAAACACAACTAAACACAAACCCTTAAGTCAGGGAGAGCTTAGAATGAAGTATTTCATGTCCTGAAGGAAAGAAAGGTCCAATCCAGAATGATGTATCTGCTAAATTACCTTTCAAAAATCAATGGAGAAATAAGATACTTCCATGAAAAAGAATAATTGAAAAAATTCATAACCAAAAACCAGTCCATCACAAGGTTCTGAAGTGTATTTTAGAAAGAGATAGCAAAGATTACAATTCCAAGAAAACCAATAGAAAGAATTCATCAGGCAAGGCAGGCAATTAAATGGAGGAGAAGGACAAGGAACCAACAAAAGGAAAATAATATGACAAAGATAAGCCAATACATATCAATTATAACCATCAGTGTAAATGGTCTCAATTCACCAATCAAAATAAATGGACTGACACAATGGATCCAACAATACGTTACACACAAAAAACACATTTAACTCAAAAAGATATTAATAGACTGAAAGTCAAAGGATGTAAAATGAAATTTCATACAACAGAAACCTGGAAAAAAGGAGGGTCAGCTATTCTATTTCCAGACAAAGTAAACTTCAAGTCAAGACTAATCAACAGTACTAAAATAGGTCACTACAATCTTACTGATGGAAAACACCAAAATGAAGAGATAGCAACCATAAATATATTATGTATCAAATATTGCTGCACCCAAGTACATAAAACAAATTTTAGTGAACATGAAAAATCAAATAAGTACTAACATAATTGTAACTGGGGAACTCAATGCCACAATACCCTACTATCAAAAAAAGATCTACTACAAGCCGGGCGTGGTGGCGCACGCCTTTAATCCCAGCACTCGGGAGGCTGAGGTAGGCGGAGCGTTGTGAGTTCGAGGCCGGCCTGGGCTACAACGCGAGGGCAAGGCCGGCCTGAGCTACATAGTGCGACCCTGCCTCAAAAAACCAGGGCCGGGAGTTTGGCTCAGTGCCTTAAGTGCCTGCCCTGGCAGGCGCGAGGTTGTGAGTTCAAGCCCCGGTGCTGCAAAAAAAAAAAAAAAAAAAAAAAAAAAAAAAAAAAAAAAGATCTACTACAGAAATAAAACATCAGAATTGAAGCCTGGGAATATAGCTCTGTGGTATAGCACTTGCCCAGCAAGCTCAAGGTCATGAATTTGAACCCTGGTACAAAAAAAAAAGTTGAATCAAACCTGTGGGAAAAAAATTGATTTATATTAGAGAACTTTCCTACAGTACCAGTTATTGGAGACCTCTGCAGTGGGTTGGAATATCCTGACTGGGTTACAGTGCATAGCAGAAAATAAAGGAAAGAATAAAAGAAAGTAGAGGGGTGCATATTAGGAATCTGGGACCCCCAATTGCTCTCTAGGAACAAAAGGCCATAAGGCACCCAGACACTTGTACTTATTCATTATATCTGAGTCAAGAACAAAGGGTGAAAGGCTATGGATATTTCCAGGAACAATAATGGGAACTAGACTGTGGTGGCCTAGGAAGATCAAAACATTCTTGCAAGGATAAGGATAGGATGAGATTCCCAATGTGACTTATCCTCTTTAGCATGTCTTATCTTGCTTTGTGAGTATCACAGCAGTTATTAGCTTTAGGGCTTCTAGCTGTGACTAGAAAAGAGTGTAGAGCTTCCACATTCTAATCTGGACCTAAAAAGCAGGACGAGGAGAGCCTAGGACAGATACTATGTCAATTTATACTTTGTGGTCCCCAACAGATATGTTAGATGTACACAAAGCGTTCCACCCCCACAATGTCAGAACACACATCCTTTTAAATTGTGCATGGAATATTCTTCAAAACAGACCATGTAATATCCCATAGAATATTTTTAAATAAATGCAAAGGAATTGAAATTATTCCACGCAAAAAAAAAAAAAGAAATTATTCCACGCATAATATCAGACACCATGCAATGAAACTGGAAAGCAAAGGCAAAACAAAACACAGACACTCCATAAACACATAGAAATTACATAACACTCTACTGAACAACAAATGGGTCACAGATGAAATTAAAGAAGAAATCAAATAGTATTCACAATTCAACGATAGTGCCAATACAATACACTGATACTTATATGATACAGTGATAACATTTCTATGAGAAAAATTTATACTGATGAGTTGTCCCATTGGGAAAACAGAGTAAGCTCAAATAAACCACCTAATGTTGAATTTAAAATTTCTAAAAAAAAGGTTCCATTGGTTCTGAACTCCACCCAGCTAGGTGCAAGGCCATGGTGCCACACTCCAGGGATGCACCCCTGCTAGCTGCAAGGAGGATCCAAGCTCTGCCAAGCCCAGTGTCCCAGCACAATCTATCAAGGAATGCTCAGCCAAACTCACAGGTCACAAAGGTACTGAGCCCTGCCCAGCCCAGGGTCCCAGAGCACCCATCAGGGAGTGACCAGCCTAGTCAATGGATCCTAAAGATTTTGAGCTCTGCCCATAACAGTGCAAGGCTCGGGTGCCATGGTTCAGGGGTGTGTTCTGGTTAGCCACAAGGATATCAGAGGACTGAAGCTCTGCCCAGCACAGCATTCTAGTGCAATCCACCAGGAGGGTGCCTGGCCAGTCACACAGGTCCCAGAGGAAAATGACAAAATGAAAGACCAAGACGCAGTCTCAGTCCACCAGCCCACCAAGAACAAACCCAGGAAACACTAAAATACAAGACACTGGAAATCACACAACTGCACTTTCTGAAATCATAGGAGCTGAAGTAAAGAAACAACTCCATGAAGCTATACAGGAAATCAGATCAGAAATAATCTCTCAGCTAAAAAAATGAAATGACAAACATTATGAAAGAGATACTACGTGTATCTAAAGAAGATCTAGATTAAAAAAATTCAGGAACATAAGAAAATGATGGAAAGCTTGAATGAACAATATAAGAGCATTAGAATGCATGAAACAGATTCAAAGGGATATTCAGGAAATTTAAAATTCCATTGAAAGCTGGCAAAACCACTTGAATAAAGCAGTAGATACACTTTCAGCTGTTGAAGACAGGATGGAAGCTTATGATCACAAAAGAAAATATCTCAAAAATAACAGCTGCAAGATGATGCAAAGAGAAAAAGACTGATAGGTGTAAACGAAAAAGCAGAGATTAACATAAATGACGTAAGACTATTTACAGAAATAATAGCAAAAAAATTGCAAAAATGGGGGGAAACTGATATACAGATAAGTGAGGCATATAGAACCCCAATTAGCCATAAGAAAAATAGATCTTCATCCATACATATAATAGTTAGAATCTCAGAAATTCAGCACAAGAACAGAATACTAAAAGATGTCAGAGAAAAGAAACAGATCACCTACAAAGGAAAGCCTATCAGAATCATGGCAGACTTCTCAACACAAACCTTCAAGTCAAAGAAGAGCTTGGAGTGAAGGAATTCAATTCCTGAAAGAAAACAACTTCCAACCCAGACTCATGTACCCTAAAACACTACCTTTGAAAATTAATGGAGAAAAAAGACACTTCCATGACAAAGGACATTTGAAGAAATTTATGGTCACCAAACCAACACTACAAAGAGTACTGAAAGACACTCTAGAAAGAGACAAAGATAGCTACAATTAAAAAAACAACAGTAGGAGGAAATCATTAAGTAGGGCAAACAACTGAACAGAGGAAGTAGAAAACCAACAAGAGAAAGATAACATTACAGGAATAAGTCAGTACATATCAGTTATGTCAAAAAATTTAAATGGTCTCAACTCATCAATAAAATGAAACTGGCAGGGTGGATTAAGAAACAAAATCCAATAGTATTCTACATACAAGAAACACATTAACTCAAAAAGAAATTCACAGACTAAAAGTCAAAGGATGAGAAACAATATTCCATGCAACAGGAACCCAGGAAAAAGCAGGGGTAGTTATGTTGTTTGCAGACAATACGAACCAAGAATCATTGAAAGAGATAAAGAAGGTCACTACATACTAGTTAGGGGAAAAGTTGAAGAGGAAGAGAATACAATCATAAACATATGTACAACAAATATGGGAGCACCAAACTATATATGACAAACTTTATAGACATGAAAAATCAAAGAAGCAATAATACAGTTATAAGGGGGGAACTTAACACTCCATTATCACAAAGAGACAGATCAACCAAACAAAACTCAGCAAAGAAATAACAGAACTGAATCAAACTTGTGAACAAATGGACCTAGTATTTGTGTACCGGATGTTCCACACAACAACATCACAATATACATTCTTCTCAGCTGCACATGGGTCATTCTCTAAAATGGACCATATACTGGCCCACAGAATATGCTTAAGTAAATGCAAATGACCTGAAATAATTCCATATATATTATTAGACCATAGCACAATAAAATCGGAAGTTAATGACAAAAAAACCCACAAATACATGGAAATTAAATAACACTCTCCTAAATAACAAATGCGTCACAGAAGAAATTAATGAAGAAATTAAACAATATCTACAATTGAATGAAAATGCAAATACAAATTTCTGGAACCTGTGGGACAAAATGAAAGCAGTCCTCAGAGGAAAATTTAAAGCACTAAACTCCCAAATCAGAAAAATGGAAAGAATGAACATAAATAACCTAATGCTGTACCTCAAACTTCTAGAAAAAGAAGAGCAAGTCAAGTCCAAAGCCCAAAGATGGGAGGAAATGATAAAAATCAGAGTAGAAATTAATGCAATTGAAACTAAGAAAACAATACAAAGGATTAATGAATTGAAGATTTGAATTGGTTCTTTGAAAGAATAAATAAAATCAATAAGCCCCTAGCTAACCATATCAAAAAGAGGAAAGAAAAAACTCAAATCCATGCAATAAGAAATGAAAAGGGTGAAATCACTACAGACCCGGTGGAAATACAGAAGATCATCAACACCTACTTTGAAAACCTTTACTCATATACATTCAATAACACAGAAGAAATGTACAGATTCCTAGAACCTATGAATTACCAAAGCTGAATTAAAAAGATGTAAAACTGTTGAATAACCCAATTTCAGCTAATGAAATTGAAAATGTAATTAGGACCCTACAAACAAAGAAAAGCCCAGGACCTGATGGATTCGCTGCTGAATTCTACAAGAAATTTAGGAAGACTTAATGCCAACACTCTTCAAACTCTTCAATGAAATTGAAAGAAAAGCAAGTCTCCCTAACTCATTCCTGGAAGCAAGTATTACCCTAATACCAAAACCAGAGAAAGACCCAACCAAAAAAGAAAATGACAGGCCAATCTCCCTAATGAACATAGATGCAAAAATCCTCAATAAAATACTGGCAAATAGAATACAGCAAGTCATCAAGTAGATTACACACTGTGACCAAGTGGGATTCATCCAAGGAATGCAGGAATGGTTCAACATATGCAAATCAATAAATCTAATATACCATATCAACAGGGCCAAGGACAAGAACTACATGATCATCTCAATAAAAACCCTACAGAAAATTGGAATAGATGGTCTCTATCTCAACCTAATAAAAGTCATATGTCATAAACCAACAGCCAACACCTTAGTAAATGGAGAAAAACTGAAAACTTTCAACCAAAAATCAGGAATAAGACAAAGATGCCCATTATCACTACTTCTATTCAATATAGTTCTGAAAATATTAGCCAGAACAATTAGACAAGATAAAGAAATAAAAGGAAAAAGGATAGGAAAAGAAGAAAGTAAAAGTATTATTATTTGCAGATGCTATGATACTACACATAGAAGACTCCCAAAAATCCATTGAAAGACTTCTAGATGTAATAACCAAATTCAGTAATGTTGCTGGATACAAGGTCAACACTCATAAATCAATAGCATTCTTATACACAAACAACAAACATATTGAGAGAGAAATAAGGGAATCTACACCCTACACTATAGTATCCAGAAAAGTGAAATACTTAGGAATCAATCTAACAAAGAAAGAAAGATCTATACAGTGAAAATTACATTATTCTGAAAAAGGAAATCAAAGAGGATTTCAAAAAATGGAAAGATATTCCCTGTTCATGGATAGGAAGAACAAACATCGTGAAAATGGCCATTCTCCCAAAATTAGTATCCAGATATAATGCAACCCCAATCAAAATACCATTTGCATAACTCACACAGCTACAGAAATCATCCCTGAAATTCATCTGGAACCAGAAGAGACCTACAATAGCAAAGGCAATTCTGGACAGCAAAGGTTAGGCAGGAGGCATCACAATCCCCAACTTGAAATTATATTACAAAGCTACTATGATAAAATCAGCATGGTACTGGAATCAAAACAGACCTGAAGATCAATGGAATAGATTGGAAGACACAGCCACAACTACAAACAAACGCAGCCACCTCATCTTTGACAAAGGGGCCAAACATGTACATTGGAAGAAAGATACCCTCTTTAACAAATGGTACTGGAAAAACTGGCTTTCCATATGCTGTAAACTAAAACTAGATCCATATCTATCACCACGCACTAAAATAAAGTCAAAATGGATCAAAGACCTGAATATTAAAACAGAGACACTAAATTTACTGGAAAACAAAGTGGGTAAAAATCTTGATGACATAGGAGTAGGCAGAGAGTTCATGAACAAAAATCAAACTGCATGGGAAACACCTCCCAGAATCAACAGGTGGGATCTTGTTTTACTAAAAAGTTTTATGCATTTCAAAAGAAATCTCCAACAGAGTGAAAAGCAAACCCAGGAACTAGGAAAATATCTCAGCCAACTGCCCCTTAGACAAAGGACTTCTATCTAAAATATATAAAGAATTTTTTAAAAAATCAGTCCCCAGCCGGGCATGGTGGCGCACGCCTTTAATCCCAGCACTCGGGAGGCT
>RJWM01003451.1:15862-58309 GCA_004363535.1 Dasyprocta punctata
CCCCTAAAATTCAAGGACCCAATCAAAAAATGGGCATCTGAGATGAATACACACTTCTCAGAGGAAGAAATACAAATGGCAAATAAATATATGAAAAAATGTTCAACATCAATGGTCATTTGGAAAATGCAAATGAAAACAACACAGAGATTCCATCTCACCCCAGAAAGAATGGCCAAGATCAAGAAATCAACCAATAATGAATGCTGGAGGGGCTGTGAGGGAAAATGAACTCTTCTCCACTGTTGGTGGAAGCGTACACTGGTGCAACCACTGTTGAAATTAGTGTGGAGATTCCTCAAGAAGCTAGGATTAGAGATCCCATTTGACCCAGCTATCCCACTTCTGGGAATTTTCCAGAAGAACTGAAAACATCATACCACAGTGATATTTGTGCACCCATGTTTATAGCAACCCAATTTGTAATAGCCAAGCCTTGGAAATGTCCCAAGTGCCCATCATTCAAGGAATGGATAAAAAAGTAGTGGTATTTCTATACAATGGAGTACTACACAGCTATCAAGAAAGATTTCATCAAGTGTTTTACAAGTAAATGGACATGACTTGAGACCATACTCATAAGTGAGATAGATCAAACTCACATGTGAAAATGCCACGTTGTCTGCCTAGACAGTTTCAGTAAGAAACTGAAACAGTATATATGATCCAAATCAACAATAAATACTGTGTAAGGGTAAGAAACCACTCAAAGAGCAAAAGTAATTGGGAAAGTAAAGGGGAAAGGAGGAAAGAAGGAAGGGAAAAAGGAAAAAGACATAAATCTGTATATATGTATATGTAAGACAGCTAAAATGACTATACTGTTGAATGCATTAGTTACTGAGAAAGAATGCTTAATACTCATATGATTAGATCAATTTTACATGTCTATTTCTGTTAATCTAAACAACCATGTTGAAAGTAATGATATGCAATATTGCAATCACTGTCAAGTTCCTATCATCTTGTTTTGTAAACCGATAATGTTACTGTTTTGGATTTGCTATTGTCATTTGTTTTTCTGTTTTGGTTTTTGTCTTTCTTTTGTGTGACTCTTTTGTCTAAATAAAAAAAAAGGAATGAACACAAGTGGAAAACCTAATGAGCCACCTCAAACTTCTAGAAAAAGAAAAGCAAGTCAAGTCCAAAGTCCAAAGAAGGGGGCAAATTATAAAGATCAGAGCAGAAATTCATGCAATTGAAACTAAGAAAACAATACAAAGAATTAATGAATCGAAGAGTTGGTTCTTTGAAAGAATAAATAAAATTGATAAGCCCCTATCCAACCTTATCAAAAAGAGGAAAGAAAAAACTCAAATCTATGTAATAAGAAATGAAAAAGGTAAAATCACTACAGACTCTGTGGAAATAGAGAAGATCATCAATACCTACTTTGAAAACCTATCCTCTCATAGGTTCAATAACACAGAAGAAATTGACAGATTCCTAGAAATACTATTTACCAAAGCTGGATTAAGAAGACGAAAAACTACTGAATAACCCAATTTCAGTTAATGAAATTGAAAATGTACTTACAACCTTATCAACAAGGAAAGTCCAGATCCTGATGGATTCACTGCTGAATTCTACAAGAAATTTAGGGAAGAGTTAATGCCAACACTCATGAAACTCTTCAATGCAACTGAATGGGAAACAAATCTCCTTAACTCATTCCTGGAAGCAAGCATTACCGTTATACCAAAACTGGAGAAAGACCCAACCAAAAAAGAGAATTATAGGCCAGCCTACCTAATGAACATAGATACAAAACTCGTCAATAAAATACTGGCAAGTAGAATGCAAGAAATCATCAAGAAAGTTATATATCATGATTAAGTGGGATTCATCCAAGGAATGCAGGAATGGTTTAACACATGCAAATCTATAAACATAATATATCATATTAATAGAGCTGAAGACAAGAATCACATGATCACCTCAGTAGATGCAGAAAAAGCTTTGACAAAATCCAGCACTCATTTATGATAAAAACCCTACAGAAAATCAGAATTGATTGTCTTTACCCCAATTTGATAAAAGTCATATATGAGAAATGAATAGCCAACATCTTACTAAATGGATAAAAACTGAAAACTTTCAACCTAACATCAGGAACAATTGCAGACCCTTTTTTCATTTGGGCATCCAGCATCCACCAGGAGAATCAGACAAACACACCCTTGTGTGCCTGCCACCATCAAGGGAGTCCCAATTTAGACATGCAGGCTGAGAGATGAAGCAGCCCTGCCACCACACACCCCCAGCCATAAGAGAAGCCTTAGTGTAGCTTCACGGGTCTGAAGAAGACCACCACATGCCCTGTTACCTCCCTGGGAACCTGGGTTCAGGGAAACTCATGTGGCCGGCCTGTTCCCCTACACCGTGGAGGGGCAGCCAATGTGGGAAGTGCCTGGGACCCCACAACTGGCTTGTTGGGAGGAACCCAGGAGAGTAACCCAAAGGAGTAAAAGGCAATCTCAGACCCACACAGAACAAGTCTGGGAGGTATAGACATGGAAGAATATGGAAGTCACACAGTTGAAATCTCTGAGAGGATAGGAACTGAAGTAAAGAAACCACTTCATGAGGCTGTGAAAGTAACCAGTTCAGAAATAATGTCTCAGGTAAAATAAGAAACCGCAAACATAATGAAAGAATTGCTGAGCATATACAAAGAAGACAGATAAATGAGAGGAACATAGGAAAACGATGGAAACCTTGAATGAACAATACAGGAAAGATTTACAATGCATGAAATAGATTCAAAGAGATATCCAGAAATTTAAAAGTTGATCAAAATCTGGCAAAACTGCTCGAAAGACACTGAAGATAGACTTTCAGACCTTGGAGACAGGATTGCAGCTAGAGATTGTGAAAGGAAAGACCTCTTAAAAATAAGAAGGAACCAAGAAATAATTCAGTGGCTGCAAGATGACACAAAGAAACATAATTTAAGAGTGATAGGTATCAGCCAATAAGCAGCGGTCATCACAAATGAAATAAGAAGTCTATGTACAGAAATAATAGCAGAAAACGTCCCAAACATGGGAAAAGGATCTGGCACACACATAAGTGAGGTATATAGAACTCCAACTAGACATAACCAAAATAAATCTACACTCAGACATATAATAATCAAAATCCCAGAAGTTCAGCACAAGATCAGCATATTAAAAGCTGTTAGATAAAATAAACAGATCACCTATAAAGGAAAGTCTATTAGAATCATGGCCGACGTTTCAATACAAACCATCAAGTCAAGCAGATTTTGGAGTGAAGTGTTTGAAATCCTGAAAGAAAACAACTTCCAACCCAGATTGATGTACCCTGCAAAACGATCTTTCAAAATTAATGGAGAAATAAGATACTTCCAGAATGAAGAACAACTGAAGGAATTCATGACCACCAAAACAACCCTACAGACAGTGCTGAAGGATATTGTAGAGAGAGATAAAAATGACCATGATTTGAGAAGCAGCAGCCAAGGAGAATTGCCAAGCAGGGCAGGCAATTGAATAAAGGGGAAAAGCGGAGGGCCAACAGCAGGAGGATAGCATGTCAGAGATGAGCCAATGCATGCCAGTTGTAACCATTAATGTATATGGCCTCAATTCAGCAATAAAAAGAAACACAGGGAGAGTGAATCAAGAAACAAGATCCACCAACACACTGTGTACAAGAAACACATTTAACTTGAAAGTAAATTCATAGACAAAAAATCAACGGAGAGAAAACAATTGTTCCACATGACAGGAGACTAGAAAAAAGCAAGGGTAGCTTGCCCATCAACCACAGAATGAATAAGAAAGACATGGTATTTTCATACAATGGAAAGATACCCAGCTATAAAGTTGGATAATCTCAAAGTTCTTGTAGGTAAATGGGTGCAACTGCAGATCATATTCATGGATGAAATGGCATCGACTCATACAGCTGAAAACCAAGTTATCTTCCTAGCATAAAATACTGAAGGATTTAGTGGGATCCAAAAAACACAAGAGATATTATGAAAGTGATGGGGAGAAAATTCCTAAAAAGGGAAAGAAGTAACCACTGTTAATTTCCTATTATCTGCCGGGCGTGGTGGCACACACCTTTAATTCCAGCACTCGGGAGGCTGAGGTAGGCGGAGCGTTGTGAGTTCGAGGCCGGCCTGGGCTACAACGCGGCACAAGGCCGGCCTGAGCTACATAGTGTGACCCTGCCTCAAAAAACCAGGGCCGGGAGTTTGGCTCAGTGGCTTAAGTGCCTGCCCTGGCAGGCGCGAGGCTGTGAGTTCAATCCCCGGTGCCGCAAAAAAAAAAAAAAAAAAAAAAAAATTCCTATTATCTCGTTTTGAATTCTTGTATTGTTTTCATAATTTTGTTAGGTTTGGTTTTATTCTGTTTTGTTTTGTTAGATTTTACAGTGTCTGATGGTATTGCCAGCTATTTTGAAGAAAATGAGACATTATGGTAGCCTTTGTTGATTTCCTATTGTTTTGTTTTGAAGTCCTACAACGCTTTCATCCTTTTGTCTTGATTGGTTTTATACTGTTTTTATTTGATTTTAGTATGTGTGATAGTATGGACAGTTATTTTGAAGAAAAAAGAGAGATTATAGTAGCCATTGTTTATTTCCTATTATCTTGTTTTGAAAACCTGTAATGCTTTCATTCTTTTGTTCTAATTGGTTTTATTCTATTTTGTTTTGTTTGATTTTATTACATGTGAAGACATAGACAGCTATTTTGAAGAAAACAAGAGACATTATGGTAGCCATTGTTGATTTCCTGCTATCTTGTTTTGAAGTCCTGTAACACTTTCATTCTTTTGTTTTGATTGGTTTTGTTTTGTTTGATTTCATTGTATGTGATGGTATGGACAGCTATTTTGAAGAAAACGAGAGACATTAAGGTAGTCATTACTGATTTCCTGTTGTCTTATTTTGAATTCCTATATTCTTTGCATTGTTCTATTCTGATTTGCTATATTCTGTTTTGTTTTGTTTTATTCTCTTTAAAACTAAAATCAGGAACAAGACAAGGATGTCCATTATCACCACTCTGATTCAATATAGTTCTGGAAACATTAGCTAGAGCAATTAGACAAGAGAGAGAAATAAAAGGAATAAGGATAAGAAAGGAAAAAGTTAAATTATCATAATTTGCAGATGATATGATACTCTACATGAAGAGCCCCAAAATTCCATTGAAAGACTTCTAGATGTAATAACCAAATTCAGTAATGTAGCTGGATACAAGGTCAACACTCAAAAATCAATAGCATTCCTGTACACGAATAATAAACTCACTGAGAGAGAAATAAGGGAAACCACACCCTTCACTATAGCATCCAAAAAAATGAAATACTTAGGAATCAGTCTAACAAAGGAAGTAAAAGATCTATACATTGAAAGTTATATTACTCTGAAAAAAGAAATCAAAAAGGATTTCAGAAAATGGAAAGATATTCCCTGTTCATGGATAGGAAGAACAAACATTGTGAAAGTGGCCATTCTCCCAAAATTATTATAAAATTTAATGCAATCCCAATCAAAATACTATTTGCATACCTCACAGATCTAGAGAAATCATTCCTAAAATTCATCTGGAACCAGAAGAGACCTAGAATAGCAAAGGCAATTCTGAGCAACAAAGGCAAGGCAGGAGGCATCACAATCTCCAACTTGAAAATATACTACAAAGCTACTATGATAAAATCAGCATGGTACTGAAATAAAAACAGACCTAAAGACAAATTAGAAGATACAGCTACAACTACAAACAGACTCAGCCATCTCATCTTTGACAAAGGTACCAAACAAGTTCACTGGAAGAAACATAGCCTCTTTAATAAGTGGTGCTGGAAAAACTGGCTTTCTATATGCTGAAAACTAAAACTAGACCTATATCCCTCACCATGAATTGAACTACAATCAAAATATGTCAAAGATCTACATATTAAAATAGAAACACTAAATCTGTTGGTAGATAGAACAAGTAGCAATCTTAAAGACATAGGTGTAGGCAAAGATTTCATAAACAAAACCCTGATCACAGAGGAAATATCACAAAGAATTTACAGCTGAATATTATTCTAATAAAAAACTTTTGCACAGCAAAAGAAATAACCAGCAGTGCAAAAGGACAACACACAGAGTAGGAAAAAATTTTTGCCATTTGTACCTCAGACAAAGGACAAATATCTAGAACATATAAGGCCCTGAAATATTTCAGATCCCCTAAATTTAAAGATCGAATCCAAATATGGGCTGTTGTAGTCAGGGGTTTCAAGGAGAACAATTATGTAAGGGACACATAATTTATACTATTATTTATCACCCAAGGAGTCAAATACAAAGAAAGACCTAGAAAATCCAGCTGAAAGCCTGGGTCCCATGGCAATAATCTGTATGAGTTCATCTGAAAACCTAAAGCCTATGACAATGACTCATGCAAATCTATCTTGTGGATCTGTGCTGGGAAAGCCCAAAGGTCAGTGGTAGAAGCTGGAAACTCTATGCTAGTGGAGTGAAGGATCTGTGCCAGCAGGCTGAGAGTTCTATACTGGAGCCAAGAAGCAATGATCAAAATAAGGACCAGGGATCCCCTGAAAAATACCACAGCCATCCTCAGTGACAACAAGGTCCTAAGCTCCTGTGACAATGAGAACCGCTAAGTACATATCAAGAAGCAAGCATGACAAACTTCTGGAGATAAAACAGCACAATCTTTCCCTCCAGAGCCAGGAAGCAATGCTCAAAGTAAGGACCAGAACTCCCCAAGTGTGAATTGCAGCCATTCTCAATAACAAGGTCCTAAGCTCCTCCAGTGATAATAGCTGAGTTCACATCAAGGAAGCCAGCATGACAAGCTCCTCTAGCAGAATTGATAGCTCCAAAGAACAATACTCAGGAGAACTCACAACACTACTCTTTCTCTCCAGGTCTCATTCCTATGCTGGCAACAGTCCTCAGGTGGGCCATCAACACATAGCACCACACTGATTCAGTTCAGCTGGTATTAAGTTGACCACAAGTTACCAGTTCACTACATGGGCATCTGAAGTGAATACACACTTCTCAGATGAAGAAGTAGAAACAGCAAATAAATATATGAAAAAAAGTTCAACATCACTGGTCATTCAAGAAATGCAAATTAAAACAACACTAAGATTCCATTTCCCTCCAGAAAGAATGGCTATCATCAAGAAATCTACCAGTAACAAATGCTGGCAGGAATGTGAGACAAAAGGAACACTTATTCACTGTTTGTAGGTGTGCAGACTGGCACAGCCACTGTGAAAGTCAGTGTGGAGTTTCCTCAAAAACTAGGACTAGCTGGGGTTGTAGCTCAGTGCTGTAAGTGCCTGCCTGGTTGGTGGTGGGGTTGTAAGTTTGATCCCTGGTACAAAAAACAAAACAAAAAAAACAAAACAAAACAAAACCTAGGACTAAAGGTCCCATTTGACCCAGCTATTGTCTTTCTTTGTATCTTCCCAAAAGAATTAAAAGCATTATACCCACAGTGATATTGTGCACCCACGTTTATAGCAAAGCAGGTTGAAATAACTAAATCTAGAGAACAACCCATATGTCCATCAACCAGTGAAGGGATAAAAAAAGTGTTTTTTTTTACAGTGGAGTACCACTCAGCCATAAAGAAGGATAAACAGCTAAATGGATGCACCATTTGATCATATTCTTTGGTAAAATAAATTGAACAAACATGTAAATATTGCACTGTCTCTCTGGTCTGAGAAACTGAAAGGAATGGATAAAAGCATGTGGTTCTTTTCATCTAATGGAATGCTACTCAACCACAAAGAAAGATAAGCTTGAGACTTTTATAGGTAAGTGGGAGCAACTCAAGACCATACTCATAAGTAAAATAAAGCAGATCCACATGTGTAAACACCAGTGTGAGAAATTGAACAACTGTCCAAAATCTACAATAGATATTGTGAACAGGGAATAAACTGTTCAAAAGAAAAGAGAAACCATAACAAGAGAAAAAGGAAAGGAAGGAAGGGGAAAAAACCAAATATATATCAAAAGGAGAAGAGAGACCATTAAGGGGGGAAAGAGCTTGAGGGAGAGGGGAAAAGAGCAGGTAGAAAGGAGGGTGGACATGATCAAAACACTACGTATATTTAGAAATGTTGCACTGAAACTCATTTATTTTATCATATAAGTTACAGTAAAATCATTTTAGTTTATAAAACTGTATCCCAGAAAGAATGGCCAAGATTAAAAAATCAATCAACAACAAATGCTGGAGGGGCTGTAGGGAAAAAGGAACTCTTCTCCACTGTTGATGGGAGTGTAGACTGGTGCAACCACTGTGGAAGTCAGTGTGGAGATTTCTCAAGAAGCTAGGATTAGAGATCCCATTTGACCCAGCTATCCCACTTCTGGGAATTTTCCCAGAACAACTGAAAACATCATACCACAGTGATATTTGTGCACCCATGTTTATAGCAACCCAATTTGTAATAGCCAGATCTTGGAAACAACCCAAGTGCCCATCAATCAAAGAATGGATAAAAAAGATGTGGTATTTTTATACAACGGAGTACTACTCGGCTATTAAGAAAGATTGCATTGAGACTTTTATAAGTAAATGGACACGACTTGAGACCATACTCATAAGTGAGATAAATCAAATCCACATGTGGAAATACCGTATTGTCTCCCTAGTGTAAGAAATGGGAAAAGTATATATGATCCAAAATCTATAATAAATACTATGTAAGCATAAAAAACAGCTCGAAGAGCAAAAGTAATTGGGAAGGGAAAATGGGGAAAGAGGGAAGGGAAAAGGAAAAGACATAAATCTGTATATATGTGTATGTAAGATGACTAAAACGAACATACTACTGAATGTTTTGGTTATTGAGAAAGAACAGTTAATACTCATATGATTAGATTAATTTTACATGTCTGTATCTGTTAATGTAAACATCCATTTTGAAGATAATGATATGCAATATTGCAACCATTGTCAAGTTTCTATCATCTTGTTCTGTAAACCTGTAATGTTACTGTTGTGCATTTACTCTAGTCGTTAGTCTCTTTTGTTTTTTGACTTTCTTATGTCTTTTTTTCTCTTAAATAAAAATAAAATAAAAATAAAAAATAAACTGTATCCCATTAAAAAAGACAGATATAGTAAAATGAGAGTTGGGACACTTTTTCTTTGCTTCCTTAATACTTTGGCAGGTTTAACAAAACAGGCAGATTAACAGATTAAACACTGGCAACTGAGATGTTGCTGCATCAGCATCCTTCTGTGGAAAAGTTTTTCTGAAAATAGAATCTGGAGGAGCAACAGAAAGCTGCAAAAAAACCACTAATTTTTAAAAATATCATGTTTTCTCTTATACGGGAAACTAAATATAAATAAACAGCCTAATAAAGGACAGATAATAGGAGGTAGGGAGAGCTCTTTCTCAAATGGAAAGGGAAGGAGATCAAGAGATGGAAGGAGAGGGAGGGAAGGGAGGGAAAAGAGATGAAAAAAGGAATTAAGGAGTGTCATCTACTCACAAGGAATATAAAAATTATACACTAAAAACATGTACTAATAAAAAATATACTATATAGATGAAGCTATCTGTAAAACCTTTAGCAATTGGACAAAATGCATTCATTTTTAACATAATGTTCTTTTCCCAAGCACTCAAGACAGTGGAGAAGAAAGCAGTGATTTGGGTGAAGAAATGAACAGGAATGATCTCAGAGAATGTGGGGCTGAGGAAAATGGCAATGGATGTCTGTGTCTGAGCTCTGCTGTCACACTGCGGATTGGAGGATGCAAAGTGAATGGTAGCTCTTGCTAGGCTTTATGTCCTCAGTCACCAGAGCTGGTGGATCGGGGGGCTCTAGTATAAGTAATGAGTCTTCTCAGTGCGACAGCTAAATGAGACCATAGATGAAACAAGTTCTTCATATCTTATGTCCAAATAAAATCTTTCATTTCACAAGCACAGCACGCCAATTACTAATTGTCTACTGTTCTAAGTAAAAGGGTAAACCCCATATGGAGAAAGATTGAAAGCAATGCAAATTGCAGAGGGTCACAAAGTATCTATTTATCTTCAAATTAAAGATCATTGTCAATTATCTTTGGTTTCTTCTTAGGCTCAAATAAAATAAAATCTTTAACTGCAACCTGAACCATTTCTTGGAATCAAAATCTCCATAGGATATATTCAAAACTCTCACTGTCATGTGTGTGGGTTTGCAGCTTGATTTCAAAAGTTTTTCAAAAGGCTTTTTCTAACCTTTTGGATTCTTTAGAAGCATTTGTATAACTTTTCATACAGAAGGGTTTAACTGGCTTTCTTGTCATCCCAAATAGACAATCATTGTACCTTCACATCTCTTTACCTGTGGAAAGAAACTAGTCTTCACTCTGGGGTTAATGGAAGAATACATTACTCTGCTCATACTTGTGGCATACTTCCAAATGTGCTTCTAGGATGACTCTCTGATCACTCAGTAGCTTTTAATGTTTCTGTGTTAAGGGAAAAGCATTCTATTTCCCCTCAGGTATTTTGCCACTTAATTAACTATTTTTCAGTCTTACATGTTACATAGACTTAGACTTGGATTTAAATCCTGACCTAGCAATTAAAGGCTGTGTGGCTCTTGGCCAGTCACTTAACTTCTCTAAGTATCACCTGTAAGATGAAAAGAACCCTCCTCCCCCATCTCCCACAGCTTAGAATGCTTGTAACATGCCCTGTTCACCAAAGAAAACAAAGTGTATCCATAGAGATAGGGAAATCCAGGGTCTTCTTTAAGGAATGAAGCCCTGACTGGTTTTATCTCATTTCCAACAGCAGATTCAGGTGGTGGGGAGTGAGCTGGCATTTCATGTCCAAAGCATGGGTGAGTGAGGTCCTCCCTCTCATAAACCATGTATCAGGACAGTGTCTTACAGGTTCTGGAGATAGTGCTTGTTTGGGTAGATGTTGCTGTCTCCAGGATTTCAGTCTTTGAGGGGGGTCCCCAGCCTTTTCCATTTCCTTGTATTGCTTCTTTTCCAGGGCACCCCATCTTTAAGAAGACATGAGGATGATATCTTTAAGAGGGTGTCTGGGGCTGGGAAGGCTGCAGAACCTTTGTAGCGAGAGATGGAAGCTGTAGGATCTGTGCGGGTACTCCTGGACCCACTGGAGAGTCAGGTCCTCTGTCCTGGCTGCCAGGGCAAGTGCTGGGGCAGAGTCCTCTACATGGTGTGTCACCCAGAGTCCTGCTCCCACTAGAAAGGTGTCTGCCTTATAGGCCAGAGCTCCAGTGCTACAACTCCTATGATCTGTCCTGAGGTCACATCCACAGCCACGTCCTGGGGCAGACATCAAACTGGGATGGTTGGGTCCTGACCATCCAATCCTCTGCCAACTCAAGGACACAGAATTATCTGGTCCCTGTCTTGCTTTCAAACTGCTCCAGTCTGCAAGGTGACATATTTTTTATCTCTTGCAGTTGAATTAAGAGTATAAGCACACCTACTTCCTCTATATTTGCATAAATAGATGATCCTTAAGAACATCTGCTTCAAAGTGATTTACTGCCAACTTAAGAAAGCTATTTTTGTAGAGAAACAAGGTCCTCCAGTTCAGGTGGGGCCCACCTTTGACAGGAAAGCCTGTTTCATAAAGTTTTGTGAAAATAAGACACTGTAAGCAAAGAACTCAGCAGAACACTTAGCCCACTTGGGGTAACCAACTGTCTTGGTTACTTTTCACTCGTTGCTGAGACAAAATACCTGACACCCAAAATTAGGGAAGGAAAGGTTTATTCTTACAGTTTCTCGGGAGTTTCAGTCCATACTTAAGTTGGCTCCAATGCAGCATGGCATGGCAGGGCTGCCATTCATGGTAGCTGCGAGCAGCAAGGTGCGCTGGCGAGAGAGAGAGAGACAGAGAGAGAGACAGAGAGAGAGACAGAGAGAGAGAGAGAGAGAGAGAGAGAGGCAGAAGTGCAAAAGCAAGCAACAGGAAGACTCACCTTCCCTTACACTGCATGTCGGCTCCACCCCTGGGTGGGCACAGCACTCACATTGCCAGACAACAAACCAATAACTCAGCCCCATCAAAAGTATGAGGACTTGGGGGTACATAGTATTACCCAATACACCAACTATTCCAGTTTGCCTAGGATTGACTGGGGTCCTTGCAACAGGGACAGTTAGCGCTCAAACTGGGAAAGTTCCAGGCAGGTAGGATAAGTTGGTCACTTGAGTGGTATCTGGTCTCTATCACTGGGCTTTACAGTTTTCTCTGGGCTGTGGTGGTGGCTATTCTGACATCAACAGATACTTGACTTCATAACCCACAGCTGCAAGGAATACCACATCTCACTGATACCTGTTCAAATGGAATCATACTCTTTTGTTTTTAGAAGGCATGTTTAAAATGTAATTGTACCAAAAATGTCACTTTGCAGAGAGAGAAAGGGAGAGGGAGAAGGAGGGGGAGTGAGAGGGGAGAGTAAGGGGGAAAGAGAGCGAGAGAGAGGTTCACTCACAAAACAACAGTATCTTCTATGTGATTAATGTATTGACCTTTTTATACTAATTCATTTATGTTTAGTATCACTGTACCAAAGGAGACATTAGGTCATACAAAATTTTAAAAAACAATGTACAAAAGGGTAAATGAATGCTTGTGGAATTAACTACTTAATGTTTATAACATGCCTGTGTAGCAGACATTATTATTACTATTTTTGAAATATCAAAACTGAGGTTGGGCCGGCAATATAACTCAGTGGCACAAGTGCCTGCCTGGCAAGTACAAGGTCCTGAGTTTGGTTTCTAGTACAAAACAAAATGCCACTGAGATTGAGAGAATTTAAGTAACTGACCCAAAGTCACACAAGTACTGAAATTTGCAATCACGGTTGCAGTCCAGTTGAATGACTCTAACACTGTGTTTCTCTCCCTCTGGCCTCTGTGCATGTGTTGTGTTCTCATTTTATTAAAGACTCATACCTGGATCCCATCTGGACCTGTGTCTATAGGGCTGTAATTTTCAGCAAGTTATTTTATTTTTTTAATCTTTACTTTTCTCACTTATAAAATGGTGACCATAATACTGACATTTTTATGTTATGGTAAGAATGAAAATTAGTGTCTAAAGTGTGAATATACAGTAGATAATAAATGTTTTCTTATATTATCATTGTTATTCGCGAGGATGCAGCTTAGAGGGCCTCACATTCAAAGATTGGTTTTCGTGGTCTTTCATCAGCTCATTGCAAATGTCCAAGTTCTTCATACTGTGAGGAAGGTCAGAAAGACTTGCACTGTTTTCTTTCATTATCTGCTAGCAAGTTGTGGATTCTGTGATAGGAGGGAGGTAGGCCTGGAACTGAGTGGGCACTGTGGGATGGCAAGCCCTCTTTTTTGATTGCTTTTGCTCTCTGGTGGAGTAAGCAGACTGTGCCATTCAGCACATACTGGGTCACACAGGGCAGATGGCAGGCTCCTTCTCAGATCTCCAGACAGCATCACTGTCAGGACCTTGCCAATGAGGTCTACAGTCTCTGCCAGCTCAAAATTTCAGGGACTGTGTCCATGGGTTCCTGGAGTAGACATCCCTGTGTCTAAGGTCACTCCAGATGAGTGTCTGGTAGAGGACTGTCCCTAATTATCTCTTATGTCTTTGGGTGGTAAAATACTCTAAATCTCATTTTAGATAAGTATAAATTTCTGTGTTGGCAAATTATTTTTTTTTAACATCAAGTACACTTATTAGAAAAGAAGAAAATTATGAAATACCCTCATATTTTCCTTAAGAAGTTAGAAATAAAAGACAGAATAAAACCAAGAACAAATAGAAGAAAATAATAAAGATCAGAAAACACAATCCCTTATCAAAACGCCAACATCGTTTTTCATAAAAATTAACATTGTGATTCTTACATTTCTGTAGAAATACAAAAGACTCAGAATAGTCTAAATAATTTTGATAAAGGAACAAAATTGTAACTCCAACCCTCCCCAACCTTCCTACAACTTACCACAACATTACACCAATCTTGACAAAACAGCATTGATATCAAGATAAACCACCAAGGTACCAATATGAAGTCCCAAAATAGATACCCACATAATAGACAATTGATTTCTGGCAAAGATGCAAAAGCAATTAAGTGGAGAAAGAACTGTACCTTCAATAAATACACTAGAACAACTGAATATTCACATTCAAGAAAAAACCCCAACCCTCATAGCACATCAAAAATTTCTTAAGACATCCAAAAGTCAACACAAAATGGCTCACAGTAGGTTAAAGTAAAGGCAGGTGTGACCTAAGTCATTGTTTTGGCTGAGGTCATTCTTTCTGGGACAAAAAGACTGGGACAAGGTGTAGAAGGGAAGGTAGAACCTATAGAGGTGTTCTGTGAATGGAGGCATTGAATTTACTTCTGGTAGATGACAACAAAGGCCACTGTACTTATTTTTTTTAACTACCTTAACTATTTTTATATACATATACATAAACACATACATAATTTTCTTTCAGTTTGTCACACTAATGCAACAATGCAATGTTTACATATATGTGACTTATTTGTTTCACTAAGTATGTTCTTCAGGTGCATCCATTTACTTATAAAGGTGTCCAGTTTATCATTCTTGATAGATGAGTAGTGTTCCATCATAAAGAAATACCACAACTTTTTATCCATTCCTCAGGGAATTTAGGTGGTTTCCAAGATCTGGCTATTATAAACTGTGCTGCTATAAACATGGGTGCACATATATTGCTGTGGTATGATGTTTTTAATTCTTTTGGGAAGATACCCAGAGAGGGAATAGCTGGGTCAAATGGAACCTTCAATCCTAGCTTTTTGAGGAATCGCCACACTTACTTCCACAGTGGTTGCACCAGCCTCCATTTCCACCAACAGTGGAGTAGGGTTCCTTTTTGCCCACAGCCCCTCCAGCACTTGTTATTGGTTGATTTCTTAATACTAGCCATTCTTTCTGGGGTAAGGTGGAATCTCAGTGTTGTTTTAATTTGCATCTCTCGAGTGACCAGTGATGTTGAACATTTTTTTAATGTATTTATTTGCTGTTTGTACTTCTTCATCTAAAAAGTGTGTGTTCATCTTAGATGCCTATTTTTGGATTGGGTCTTTAAATCTGGAAGGACCAAGTTCTTTATATGTTCTCAATAGAAATCCTACATCTGAGGGACAGCTGGCAAACATTTTCTCCCACATCGTGGGTTGTCTCTTCACTCTGTTGGTGGCTTCTCTTGCTGTGCAAAAGTTTTTCAGCAGGATGAGATCCCATTTGTTAAATCTTTGCAATAAGTCCTGTGCAAACTGGGTTTTATTCATAAAGTCTGCCTACACCATTGTCCTCACGAGTTTTACCTACTTTATCTTCCAGCAAATTTAATCATTGTTTTAATGTTGAGATCTTTAAACCATTAAGATTTTAGCTTAGTACATGGTGAAAGATAAGGGTCCAGCTTTAATCTTTGGCATGTGAAAAGCCAATTTTTCCAACATCATTTATTAAAGAGGCTTTCTTTCTTCCAGTGAATGTGCTTGGCATCTTTGTCAAAGACAAGATAGCTTAGTATGTCTGCAGTAGTTTCTGCATTTTCTAATCTAGCCCACTGTTCTTCAGGTCTTTTTTTTTTCCAGCACCACACTATTTTTATCACAGTAGCTTTATAGTATAATTTCAAGGCAGGGATTGTGATGCCCCTGTCTTGTCTTTGTTGCCCAGGATTGCCTTTGCTATTCTAGCTCTTTTCTGGTTCCAGATGAATTTCAGGGTTGTTTTCTCTAATTGTGCGAGATACCCTATTAGAATTTTGATTGGGATTTCATTGAATCTGTATAACAGTTTTGGAAATATGGCCATTTTCACTATATTGGTTCTTCTTATCCAAGAGTGTGGGATGTCTCATTTTCTAATATCCTCTTCAATGTTTTTTTTCAGAGTACTATAGTTTTCAATATAGAGGTCTTTTACCTCTTTCATTAGATTGATTCCTAAGTATTTCATTTTTTTTGGATGCTATTGTAAAAAGTATTCTTTCCCTGATTTCTTTCCCAGTGAGTTTGTTATTCGTGTACAAGAAGGTTACTGATTTTTGAGTGTTAATTTTGTAACCAGCTATGTTACTGAATTTGCTCATTAAATCTAGAAGTCTTTTGGTGGAGTTTTTGGGGTCTTCTACATAGAGTATCATGTCATCTGCAAATAACAATAGTTTAACTTCTTCCTTTTATTTCTTTCTCTTATCTAATTGCTCTGGCTAAAAGTTTCCAGAACTACACTGAATAAGAGTGGAAACAGTGGATATCCTTTTGCTGTTCCTGAGTTTAGAGTGAAAACTTTCAGTTTTTGTCCTCTTTGGTATGATGCTGGCCATTGGTTTGTCATAGATGGTTCTTACCAGATTGAGATAAAGACAATCTATTCCAATTTTCTGTAAGGTTTTTATCATGAATGGGTGCTGGACTTTGTCATAAGCCTTTTCTGCATCTATTGAGATGCTCATGTGATTTTTATCCTTGGCTCCATTAATAGGATGTGCTACATTTATGAATTTACATATGTTGAACCATCCCTGCATCCCTGGGATGAATTCCACTTGATCGTGGTGTATAATTTTTTTTTTTATGATTTGCTACAGTCTGTTTGCAGTATCTTACTGAGGCTTTTTGCATCATTATTCATTAGGGAGATTGGCCTGTAATTCTCTTTCTTACTTGGGTCCTTCTCTGGTTTTGGAATCAGAATAATGCTTGCTTTGAGGAATGAATTTGGCAGTGTTGCTTCACTTTCAATTTCTTTAAAGAGCTTGAGAAGTAGTGGTGTTAAGTCTTCACTAAATTTCTTGTAGAATTCAGCAGTGAATCCATCAGGGCCTGGGCTTTTCTTTGTTGAAAGGGTTTTTAATTACATCTTTAATTTCATTTATTGATATTGGGTCATTTAGGATTTTTATATCTTCTCGATTCAACTTTGGTAATTCATACATATTTGACTGTTTTAAAGTCACTAAATCTAAAGCGGTGCAGAGAAAATAAGAGCAAGAGAGATAAGGAGGAGGCCTTTAATGCAGAGGGCATGGGAGAGCTTTAGGGGCCAGGAGGGGGTGTAAAAGCTCTCAACAAGAACAGAGGAGTGTAGTTACCTTTATCAACTTTGGCTGGGGGAGGAGTTTGGGGAGGTGGGCAAAATGACATATTAACAGGTGATTTGAGGGAGCATCTGCCTATATAAAACAGGAGACAGAATGATTTACTGGGGTCTGGGGGTGGAGGCTTGGGGGTTTGTGGAGTCTTGGGATTGGAGAGGGCTTGGTACAGGTGCAAAAGGGAGAGGGAGGTTTATCTCTGGAATGAGAAGGAAAACATGGGGTTTACTCTTGGAGAGCTAAGTTGTTTCCCTGGGTCCAGTACCAAGTTGGGGGGATGCTAAGCCCCAGGCTAGCAGAACCTATCAATACATATCTAGGAATCTGTCCATTTCTTCTGTATTTTCCATCTTATTAGAATACAAGTTTTCAAAGTAGGCATTGATGATTTTCTGGATTTCTACAGGGTCTGTTGTGATTGTGCCCTTTTCATTCCTAATTGCATGGATTTGAGTCTTTTCTTTCCTTTTTTAAATAAGGTTGGCCAAGGGTTTGTCAATTTTATTTAATCTTTCAAAGAACCAACTCTTCGATTCATTAATTGTTTGTATTGTTATTTTGTCTCTAGTGTGTTAATTTTTGCTCTGATCTTTGTAATTTCCTTCCTTGTATGAGCTTTTGGTTTAGCCTGCCCTTCTTTTTGTAGATGTTTGAGGTTCAACATTAAGTTGTTTATATCAGCTTGCTGTTTTTCTGATGTGGGTATTTACTGCTATAAATTTCCCTCTTAAGACTGCTTTCATTGTGTCCCACAACTTCCAGAATGTTGTATTGCCATTGTCATTCAATTGTAAAAACTGTCTAATTTCTTCTTTAATTTCAACTGTGATCCATTGATTGTTCAGTAGAGTGCTATTTAATTTCCATGTGTTGATGAAGTTCTTGTGGTTTCCTTTGGCAAGGAATTTCAATTTTATTGCATTGTGGTGTGATAGTATGCATGGGATAATGTCAATTCCTTTGCATTTACTTAGGCATGTTCTATGAGCCAGTATATGGTCTATTTTGGAGAATGTCCCATGTGCAACTGAGAAAAATGTGTATTCTGATGTTGTGGGGTGGAAGACTATAGACATCTACTAAGTCCATTTGATCAAAAGTTTGGTTTAGTTCTAGTATTTCATTATTGATTGTCTACTTGATCTGTCTTTTTGTGATAGTGGGGTATGGAGGTCCCCCAATACAATTGTATTAAGGCTAATTTGATTTTTCATGTCCATTAATAACTGTTTTATATAACTGGATGAACTAACATTTGTTGCATATATATTTATGATTGTTATCTCTTCCTCTTGGATTGCTCCCTTTACCAGGATGTAGTGACCTTCTTTATCTCTCTTAATCAATCTTGGCTTGAAATTCACTTTACCTGCAAATAGAATAGCAATGTCTGAGTCTCCCCCCAAGATGGCAGAATTGTAAACAGCAAGGTAAATGGCCTCTCTAAAAGATACCGTCCAGATGCTGGAATATAGCAACGTGGGGAGGACAAAAAGGAAGGAGGCAGGTCCTCCGGACTCAAGAATAATCTAAAGCAAGAATTGAATCCCACAGAAAGAGTGGAAAGAGGCACTTAGACTGGGAGAGTGGTGGCTGGTGGTGCCTCTGCCTGGAGCCTGACCCTCTCTGTGAAAGGTGTTCCTGGAACCTGGGGACGCACGGTCCGAGAGCTGAGACCACAGCAGCTGTGAACCTAGAGCCATCAGCCCAGTGAGGGCATCAGATGAGAGCAACAGTGAACAGGGGGAGCTGACCTGCAGAACTATGAGTGGAGGTTCTCACCCTCCTGTGTGAGGGAGAGATAGGTGGGGACACATCTTGGAGTTGGGCTGGGAACTCCTGGCTGGGTGCTGACCCGCGGAGGTCACTCAGGCTGAGCCCTGTCCCTGCGCACATTCTGGGGGCCACCTCGGAGGGTCCCTGCAGGGGACAGGCTTGGTCTGAAGACAGCGACTCCACGTGTGGTCCAGGGGTGTTGCAGAGAGTCTGCAGGTGACTGGTTCACTGGCCCAGGTTCGCAAGAGACAGCCAGCCCCTACGCATACCACACCAGCCATTGTGGTGCCAAGGCAGGCTGGGGAAAGGCAGTGGATAGCGTTGTAACAGCGCCCCCAGTGGCAACCATCAGTTATCCAGAGTCAGCCCCAGCTGGAGGAACCAGTCTCACTTCGGAGAGGTTACGGACAATGCAGGGAGCACCTGGGTCCCCAGTACCAATTTGCCCTGGGGAACGAAAGAAAATGCTAAGACAAAAAAGCAGGGGGCAGTCTCTGGCCTCCAGTTCAAGCAGAGCAAATCCAGGAGATGCAAACACAGAGGAGATCGGGAGTCCCACAATTGAAGTTTCTAAGGTGATGGAAATAGAAGTAAAGAAACAACTTCAAGAGGCTATAAAAGAGATTAGAGCAGAAATGCTGACTCAACTAAAGGAAGAAATGAAAACCATAATAAAAGATCTGCTAGGCAACCCTAAAGGAGACATAGATGAAAAAATGGAGCATAGGAAAATGAATGAAGCCTTGAATGAACAATACAAAAAAGATTTAGAATACATGAAACAGATTCAAAGAGATTACCAGGAAATCAAAAAATCCAACGAAAGTTGGCAAAACCATGTGAAGGAAACTAAAGATAGACTTTTAAACCTTGAAGACAGGTTTACAGCTTATGATTGAGAAAGGAAAGATCTCTTAAAAATAACAAGAAACCTGGAAGTAACAATACAACAGCTACAAGACAACCCAAAGAAACATAACTTAAGAATTAAAGGTGTGAGCGAAAAAGCAGGGGTCAATACAAATCAAATTAAAACCCTATTTACAGAAATAATTTCACAAAACTTTCCAAACATGGGAACAGGAAGAGACTTTCAGATAAGTGAAGCATATACAACTCCAGCTAAACATAACCAAAATATACCTACACCCAGACATATAGTAATCAAGATCCCAGCAATTCAACACAAAAAACAGAATATTAAGAACTATTAGAGAGAAAAAAAAAACAGAATACCTACAAAGGAAAACCCATCAGAATCACGACAGACTTCTCAACACAAACCATCAGGTCAAGAAGAGCTTGGAGTGAAGTATTTCAAGCCCTGAAAGAAAACCACTTCCAACCCAGATTGATGTACCCTGCAAAACTATCTTTCAAAATCAATGAAGAAACAAGATACTTCCACAACAAAGAACAACTGAAGGAATTTATGACAACCAAGCCAACCCTACAAAGAATACTGAAGGACATTTTAGAGACAGATAAAAAAGTCCACAGCTCCAGAAACGGCAGCAGAGGGTTAACACCGAGTGGGGCAGACAATTAAATAACCCATCATTGGGATTTGAGTCCAGTAATGTCTTCAATGAGCTGTATAGTTAGATCTTATTCTATCTCGACCCATCTAATTTTATGATGACAACTATTCCAAAGATAACAAAATATATTAAGATAGCCTTTATTGATATTTAATCACCTTGTTTTGAAACCCTGTATTGCTTTCATTGTTCTGTTTTGAGTGATTTTAACCTATTTTGGTTTGTTTGATTGTATTAGATGATATAGGCAACTGCTTAGAAGATAATATGAGACATTATAGAAATCAACGTTGTATTACTATGTACTGCTTCCATGGTTTTATTTGTTATTGGTTTTATTCTGTACTATTCTGTTTGATTATATTAGGCCCAATGGTATGGGCAGTTATTTTGAAGATAACAAGAGGTATTACAAGGGGAAAGGAGGAAGGAAGGACGGGAAAAGGAAAAAGACACAGATTTGTATGTGGGTATACATAAGATGGTCAAAATGACTATACTACCAAATGCATTAACTATTGAAAGAGAACAGTTGATACTCATATGATTGGATCAATTTTACATGTCTATATCTGTCAATCTGAGCAACCCCTTTGAAGGTAACGATATACAATGTTACAACCACTGTCAAACTCCAACCACCTCATTTTGTAAACCTATAATGTTACAGTATCGCATTTGTTGTTGTCTGTTGGTCCCTTTAGCTTTTTGTTTCTCTTTTCTGTGACCACTGTTTTATTTTTTATTGGTTTTATTCTGAACTATTTTGTTTGATTATATTAGGCCTGATGGTTGGGCAGTTATTTTAAAGACAGCAAGAGGTATTCCAAGGGGAAAGGAGGAAAGAAGGAAGGGAAAAGGAAAAAGACATAAATTTATAAAAAGGTGTACATAAGATAGTAAAAATGACTATATTACTAAGTGCATTAACTATTGAAAAAGAAAAGTTAACACTCATATGATCAGATCAATTTTGCATGTCTATATCTGTTAATCTGAACAACCCCTTTGAGAGTAGCGGTACGCAATGTTATAACTACTGTCAAGCTCCAACCATCTCATTTTGTAAACCTATAGTGTTATCATATCAGATTTGTTGTTGTTTGTCTCTTTTGCTTTTTGTTTCTCTTTTCTGTGTCCATTTTCTCTTAAATAAAAAAAAAGAATCAATGTCTGATTTTTTCTGAATTCCTGTTGCATAGAGTATTGTTTTCCACTCTTTGACCTTGAGTCTATGAGTTTCTTTTTGAATTAAACGTATTTCTTGAATATAACATATTGTTGGATCTTGCTTCTTGATCCATTCTGCCAGAATGTGTCTTTTGACTAGTGAATTGAGACCATTAGTATTGATGGTTGTAACTGATATGTATTGACTTATCCTTGTCATGTTATTTTCCTATTATTGGCTCCCCATTTTTTTCTTTTTTCCTTCCCTCTAATTGTTTGCCTTTCCTGGTGGATTCCTTCTGTTGGGGTTCATGGAGTTCTAGCCCTTATTATTGCTTTCTAAAATGTCCTTCAGAGCCGGGCGTGGTGGAGCACGCCTTTAATCCCAGCACTCAGGAGGCTGAGGTAGGCAGAGCGTTGTGAGTTCGAGGCCGGCTTGGGCTACAACGCGAGTGCAAGGCCGGCCTGAGCTACACAGTGGGACCCTGCCTCATAAAACCAGGGCCGGGAGTTTGGCTCAGTACCTTAAGCGCCTGCCCTGGCAGGTGCAAGGTTGTGAGTTCAATCCCTGGTGCTGCAAAAATAAATAAATAAATAAATAAATAAAATAAAATAAAATGTCCTTCAGAACATTTTGGAGTGCTGGTATGGTGGTCATAAATTTCCTCAGATGTTCTTTGTCATAGAAGTATCTTATTTCTCCATCTATTTGGAAAGATAGTTTTTCAGGATACATCAGTGAGTTGAAAGTTGTTTTCCTTTAGAACTTGGAATACTTCACTCCAAGCTCTCCTTGACTTGAGAGTTTGTGCTGAGAAAACAGCTGTAATTCTGAGGGGTTTTCCTTTATAAGTGATTTGTTTGTTTTTCCCTAACAGCTTTTAAGATTCTAATCTTATGTTGAATTTCTGAAATCTTGACTCTGATATGCCTCAATGTAGATTTTTTTGATCAATGCTAACTGGAGTTCTATATGCCTCACTTTTTGGTATGTCAAATTCTTTTTCTCTACCAGGAAATTTTTCTGTCACGATGTCTGTGGACATATTTTTAATGTCATTTGTGGTATCTCCTCCTTGTTCATTGACTCCAGTTAATCTTAAGTTACTCTTCTCTGTCTCATTTAGCAGCTGCTGGATTGATTTCTCATGTTCCCTTCCTATTTTTGAGAAATCTTTCTTTTCCTGGTCACTAACTGCAAGCCTGTCTTCAATATCTGAGATCCTGTCCTCACATTGGCCTAATCTGCTTCGAATACTTTCAGTGGAGTTTTTATTCTCCTGGATATCTACTTGAATCTGCTTTATGGAATCCATTCATTTCCTCTGTTGTGCTTCCATAATTTGCTTAAGCTTGTCTAATTTTTTGCCTGTGTCTGCTCTAACATCACTAAGCACGCTGTGTATTTTGGTAATCTCTGTAGTTATCTGAGAGATGTTTCTGATTTAATTTCTTCCAGAGGCTCATTCAATTGCTTTGTTACCATTTCAGAGAGATCTGGTAGGGGGCTTTCAGATTTTCCAGCTTCATTGTCCCCTGGGTTTGCCCTTAGTGAATTGGGTGTCTCAGGTTGTGTCTTGTTTAAGTGTTTTCTCATTTCTATTCTTTTTTAGTTTAATTCCTAGAGTGATACTTTTTAGTTGCCTATGGTGGGTTGCTTTATTAGTGGTATTAAGGACATCCAGGTGATGATCACTTCTCTGAGGTATCTTCCAGGTGTAGCTGGTTCCTGGGCTCCGAGCCTTATTGGAAGATCCCACCTCCTCAGTTTGTTAAAGATGAGAAACTATTGCTCACCTGGCCCAGTCCCTGGTTTTTTAGCACCATGCCTCAGTACTCTTTGTGACCCCCAGCCAATATCAGCACTGGACCATCAGGGTCAAGCTACCCAGAAGAGTTGTGCAAACTTTGGCTGTAGTGGCACCAACAGCACCAAACACAGTCAACAAAACAATAAACTGTGTCAATCCCTGATTTGTAACTCTCAGCCATATGAACCGAATTTGTAAGCATACAACAGAATGCAAAACAATCATATATAACGCATAAGTCCACATTATGTCAATTCTGTCCTCAAGGATCAGGACCCAAAATGGATTAAGGAGAAAACAGAGAAGTGGGAAAAGAGAAAGAGATTATAAGTAGGTTGGCAGACAAAGATGGATCCCACCTACTTGGGGAAACTGATGCAGAAGACTGGAGGAAAAGAGAACTGGAAGAGACAAAAGGTAGAACAGAACAAAACCACACCCACAAGGAGGCCAGAAATCCGAGTCACTCAAAAAAAGAAAACAATAAAAGAGAAAGAAAAATAAAAAAACAAACTGAATAAAACAAACAAATGAAGAAAAGAAAAGAAAAAGTCTGCTTCTAGGATTCTCTCTGGATTCACTAGTAGACAGCCTGTGGAAACAGCATCCCAAATTGTGGCACTGTATCCCTACAAGCCAGCAGTTGCTTTATGACGGAGTAGTAGGCAACCTTAGCAGGCCTGCCCTGAGACCAGACTCATTGTGCTTGCTGCAGTCCAAGCAATTTCCATGGGTCTGCACCCACCTAGGACCTGCTGGAGGAAGCTAGCAACAGTCTGGGTTCTGGGCTTATCAGCCCAACTCCAAAATGGCTTCTGGCCAGTTGCTCTTTCCCATGGGGAGACCAAGTTCTCTGTACTCACCACCAGCCAGCACAGTCCTCCACATCTGCCACTTCCCTCCATGCTGAGTCACTCAGCAGAGGCCTCAGGGTCGGGGTTGCCAGCTGCCTGCCACCATCACTGCAACCATGCATCCCCAAGTTCCAACAGCTTCCCTCATGCAGTGAATCCAGCTCTTGGCAAAGGCACAGCCAGCTACTGCCTTCTTCTTCATTGAAGTTTTTCCTTTTACTTTCTCTGTGGGCTTCAATTCAGACTTCAGACTCTTCCTGGGTCAATAGGACCCACTTCCTTCCTTCATGTCTTCCTCACAATAGTATATTCCCATGTCTAGATGATATCTCTCAGAGAGGTTGTTTTCTCTGTAGCTTACTACTCTGCCATCTTCCTGGAAGTAAAAAGTCTAATTTTTACAGGATCTAGGAGATACGTGCTCCAGCCCAAAGATTTATCTATCAGTGGCTTGTTTTAACTTATTCAAATAATTCCTTCAATAAAAGCATTTGTTTAAACCAGTTGTCCTATTCTTATATCTGTTTTAGCTAAAATCCATTCCACTTAGTCCTCCCAGACAGAATTTTCTGGGTTGAAGTTAACATGTTATCTTAAAATATGAATCCTAATTAAGTAGAAGACTTGTAGTTAATCATTAAGAGGGACTAAATAAAGAAGCATTAAATTAATGATTTTCCAAGTGTTATAGTGTGGTCAGTTGGATGGCACCCCACTAAAGCCTCATGTAATCATGGATAGGGCTGAGTCTGGCGTTTGTGATTGGTTTGTTGTCTGGCACTGGGATTGGTGATGTGAGCATTATACCCACCCAGTGGCAGAACCAACATACAGTGTAAGAACAAGAGGAAGGTGTGTCTTTGCTCTCTCTCTTGCTGGCTCACCTTGCCATTGTGGAGGACATGAATGGCAGCCCTGCCACACCATGCTGCCTTGGAGCCCACTAAGGATGGACTAAAACCCCAAGAACTGTAAGAAATAAACCTTTCCTTCCCTAATTTTGGGCATCTGTTATTCTGTCTCAGCAATGAGTTAAAAGTAACTAAGACACCAGGTAAAAAGGTGAATAGGTTAGAAACAAATGGTTCAACTTGATGCCTGGGAATCATATGTGGCACTAGTTCAGGAAATGGGGTGCACCATAATGTCAAAGTGAATAACTCTGATCAATAGTGAACCATTAAATATTATTTGAAATGAGCCTTATTTAATACTGTGGCAGATGAAAATCACAGGAGATGTTACTGGTTGAGTAATGCTCTCCAGTTGTTTCCAAGACCTCTAAAGGTGTCCACAGTGCACATCAGCAGGAAGGATGGCCATGACCTGTCACCCCTGGAAAGGCCTGACAGATTAGGGAAAGGGTTGGACTACTTGGGATAAATGCTATACAGATCATCTGTATGGAATGAAAAACAGGAATGTCTCCTACATATCAAAAAGGATGACATTCTATTTTGATGGCCTCTCTCAGAATATACGAACCTGACTTTTACTGAACACAGGATCTCATCGTGTTGCCATTATTGGCCTTGAACTCTGTCTTAGTTACTTTTCACTTGTTGCCAAGACAAAATACCTTAGACCCAAAATTTGGGAAGGAAAGGTTTATTTCTTATAGTTCTCGGGGTTTCAGTCCATACTTAGTCCGCTCCAAGGTAGCGTGGCATGGTGGGGCCGCCATTCATGGTGGCCACCAAACAGCAAGGTGTGTGAACCCGGCAAGAGGGAGCAAGACACACGTTCATCCTGCCCTCACTCCATATGTTGGCTCCACCCCTGGGTGGGTGCAGCACTCACATCGCCAATCCCAGCGCCAGACAACAAACCAATCATGAATGCCAGACTCAGCCCCATCCAAATTACATGAGGCCTTGGCAGGGACAGAGGATCAAGCCAATACAAATTCTTCACTCAAGTCACCCTCCTGACACTACCTCCTGAATAG
Organism: Dasyprocta punctata; assembly: GCA_004363535.1. Lineage (NCBI taxonomy): Eukaryota > Metazoa > Chordata > Mammalia > Rodentia > Dasyproctidae > Dasyprocta > Dasyprocta punctata. Next base: position 42,125 of record RJWM01003451.1, read on the forward strand.
CTGGGACTACAGCTGATTTCCTCTGCACCTGATTGCCTAAAGTGTCTTTTGGAAAATTTAAGTTTCTATTGGGATTGTTTAAGGAATTTTAGTTTGTTTCATTTAGCCATTCATTGAACATTAATCAAAGACCATGAAAAACAATCATTTTTATTTTTAATTAGATTTTTTCAATTCGCAAATGGACAAATGAGTGAATTTAGTATAACTAGGTTTTTCTTTTTTAATTTATCTAATGAGTAACCACAGAATAACTGTGAGTTGCAAGGAAAAAGTAATTAAAATAAAACTCTCCCCTTGGAGCAAGACACTGTGATTATTTCTAACCTTTCTCCACCACCAGGAAGGGTATTGAATTCCTAAGTAAAATTAGTAGTGATAGCTGAATGGGGGTTAGTCTCTTTTATATACTAAAAGATATTAAAATTTAGGTGTCTGAATTACCACCAACACCATACTTACAATCATACAGAGCAAGCAATAGTTTTCTTTAGAAGGAGATCCAAACACAGCTTGTTTCACTTGGATTTGGTTCATAATTTCAACCACGTGTTTAACTCACTCTGCATTGGCAATGCAACCAGGATGAGAATAATTTGAGGCTCCAAATCCTTTCTTATCAGTCTAGTAAAGTTATTATTGAACTTCTAAAGACAGCCCACATAACAGGTTACCAGTTTAAAGCAAAAGACGGCATTTGTATTTGTTCAACTTTTAATGAATAGCCACAGCACAAAACATGGTTCTAGATTTCACAAAGAATACAAAGATGAAACGATGTAGAATTTTTCCCTTAAGGACAATAAGAAACTTATAGTCAGTGAAAGACATAAATCATCTATAAAAATAATGATATAATTGTTTTATGTCACAAGAAAACAGAAAAGTTTACTCCTGACCTATTATGTGTCAGGCAATGTGTTCACGCCTATGACACCTCACTGGATATTTGCAAAAACTCTGTGAGGTGAACTTTAACAGAAACTGGCAAAAACCTTTCATAACCTAGGAAATGTTATTAGGGAATAGGTGTGTAAAGTAATTCAATTTGTGCCCGCCCGGCCCGGGCGGCGCAGGCACCGATCAAGACGCAATTATGGACTGCCTTCCGGGGTCCTGACCCCAGGACCTTGGAGGAGAACAAGAAGGGCCTCTCGCGGGGCCTGGCCCGGCCCGCCCGGCCCGGGCGGCACTGACGCGCGGGCTTGGAATCGGGGACAAACACTACTACCCCACCCCCCCACCCCCCCCACCCCCGGTCAGCAACGTGCTGTTTTGGGGGTCTGGCTAAATTGATAGCAACCAAGGAGCATCGACTAACTTTTGTTTTGTAGATTTGGCCAGGCCTCTGGTCAGCAACCCAAGCATCTCTTTACAGCAGGAAATGTAGCAAGTATGGGGGATTCTCTTCTGTCTTGTCTTTTATTATTAATAAAATATAAAATAAATAAATAAATAAATAAAGTAATTCAATTTGTGCAATATGGGCATATGAAGAAGAATGGAAGCTAAGTTAGGAGAGGTAAGTTGGGGGCCAGGATATAAAGTCTCCTTAATATTATTCAAGAATGTTTGGGTTTTGTTGCTTGGTAAATGGAAAGTTGGTCAAATCTCTTTAAAGGTGTCAAAAGTGATCATGGTTGTGCTTTAGAGAACTGTCTCTGGAAACCTGTAACGACCAGGCAGCAAATGACAGGGAATGGGGAGAACCTCGCCTGGTGTTTGCAGCAAAACCAACCATGTTGGGAAGGTCCTCAGGCCTGCTCACGTGTATGTGTTTGTGTGTGTGGGGTGGGGGTGTGGGGGCAGGACCTGTAATAAGAAGACTCAGTTTGTTCTGTTACTCCAGATAGTAGAACTAACAGAGGGTGAATTGTGGACAAGCAATGCTCTAGATATAGAAAGGAAAAAATAGCTTTGGAGTCCAACAGACCTTGGTTTCAGTCCCAGTTCTGGGTGTTCTGGAACAATTTATTTATATAATCTTGCTGTGCCTTTGATTTACTATGTTACAATGGCACTAAAAGCACCCACCTTAAGGATGGTTAAAAGGATTAAATAAGACACAAAGCAGAAAAAAAAAAAAGACACAAAGCAGAGGAACAAAGTAAAGCAGAATCTGGATGAACTGGAGAAAGATCTTCATTGGTGGGCTCTTTTTCTTGCCCTGTGCTCCTCTTGTCAAGTAAACTGAAGCAGAGGCTGCAGACCATGCATTTGGAATGTTGTAGAAAGCATTCTTGCATCCAATAGGTGGTTTCACTAGATAACCTTTAGGATCCCTCTCAAGACCTACTTTTTTTATTTTCTGAAGGCTCCTTCTCCATAGTTACAGACAAGTTCATTGATACCAAAGTTAAGGCTGATCATCAGAAAAACTAGGCAGACCTACAGATCTACTGAATATTAAAACCACAGGTGTGATAACTGGACACTTCCATCAATCCAGCTAGGTCCTGGATAGCAAGGAAGTTTCAGATTCTGCTTAGCAGGTACCTTGTTTTGCTTTTGCAGCAGTGTTCTGATCTTTTGCGGTTTCCCCAAGCCCATGGTTTCAATGTGGTTATTGAAATGTTAGACTATGTCTTAAAAATGAAGCATTACAGTGAGGGCTAAACATAGGACAGATAAAAGCTGTAACTCTAGAGTGGCGATGGAAGCTGAGATGTCCACCAATGGCTCCCTCCCCACTTGTTGGTATAACCTCTAGTTGGAACACTGCTGCTCCAAAGCTGGCCTGTTTTCAGCTTTCCTCTGGAGTCTTTTATTTTCTGCACTCTTATGGCAGCTGTTATCATTCCAGCTGCAAAGGGGAAGGGAGGCAACTTCCTGTTATTCTATCCTGTCATCCCTGTGGGGGTGTGCATTCCCTCCCCGATCTCCTTCAGCTGGCTGCAGTTTTAGAAAAATATGAACCTGGAGGCAGCCATCCTGTTTCTAGGTTGAAGAAATGGCTTGTGTGAGGGCATGTGGGAAGTAAATATTGTCAGGCAATAGGTCCTGATGCACAAGTGTGCTCCTGACTGAGGGAGAAGGAGAGATGAATGACATAGAGAGATGCTGAGTGATGGGTCCTGGAGCTATCTCAGGGAGTTAAGGACTGTTGAATGAATGATGGGTAAGTGAGTAGACACAAGCAGAGAAAAAGATGAGCAAGAGAGAGGAACAAGAAAATGTAATTGATATTTGTTCTGAAAGATTGAGGTACGAACATCTCCACATCTATAAAATATCAATAATCCTTACACATAACCTTAGACATAGGTATTATCAGTACCATTTCAGAAACGAAGTACTGATAATGGATGTTTTTTCGTGACTTGCCCCAAGTTACCTGCAAATAAGTGGCAGAGCTGGGCAAAGGACCCCCACCCTCTTTTCCTATTCATTGCAGCACATAGGTAAAACATGGCAAAGGACTTTATTTTAATTAGGCTTAGAGAAGTGTAGGGGCTCAAGTGTCACCAAAAGGTGAGGCAATGCAGGGATTTGTGACTACGGCTTTTTGACTAGAGCAGGGGGACTCCCAGGATTGAAGTGAGAGATAAGGTACTACAGTAAATAGAACAGTTTAAGAGGCTAACTGAGAAGCACAAGGAAAGGGGGATTCCATGGGAAAGATGTGGATAACAAAAACATTGTTTTAGAAAACTTATTTGGTACTGGTGCACAGAAAGAATTAAAGAGTTTGGAAGCAATGGAGTCAGGAATACAAGTAGATGAGTTTGGAATGGGGCAGGTCAGACAAATAGCACAATAATAAGATAAAGCTAGGTGTAAGAACAGTGGCCCAAGTTTGGTTTTTGTAGCATCACAGCGTTTGAAAGAATGTGGGGGTATTGGTACTCAATTTTTTAGATGTAGCTAGAAAAAAATTTTTTTGAAGTCAAATTGTAACATCCACTGCAAAATGGAACTTTAAAAGTTAGGTTTTTTGTTTGTTTGTTTTTCCCTGTGGAAACAAATGGATTTTTGAGACCTAGGCCATACAGCTTTACCCTACTTCTTTTCAGTCCAGATGATTGAAAAGAATATGATGTTGATGCCAGGGGGCCTGGAGCCTAGTTTCCATTCCACAAGAAAGGGAACTATGAACTGAAGATAGCTAGAAACGATAAAGTGCACAGATTTGCATCCTGTCTCTGCGCTTCCCTCCCCTCTGTTCTTTACTTGCCCACCTGCACACAGTCAGACGGTGATTTGATGCAAACAGTTGCCTCCATCTCCTAGGAGCCAGCCTTGAATAAATCTTTTTTTCTTTTTACCCAAATATATGGCCTCCTTTGACTTGATCAATGGTGAGCAGACGAACCTAAGAGTGTGAGCCTAAGTGGCCAGCAACAAAATCAACCTTGGTTTCAAGCTTTTCTAAGCGATCTGGAGTAATTTACTTACATAAATGTGCAGAGCCATTGAATTCTTGGGTTAAAACCAAGTTGATACACCGGGCATAGTGGCTCATGCCTGTAATCCCAGCACTCAGGAGGCAGAGGCAGGAGGATGGCTGCAAGTTCCAGGACAGCCTAGGTTACAAGGTGAGTCCTAGGCCAGTCTGGTTGGCTTAGTGAAACCCTGTCTCAAAAAGACACCCCCCTCCCACCATACAAGTCAAGTTAATAATACTCTGTGTGCATAATGCTGGGTTTTGGGATCTTTCTGCGGCTTTTGGCAGAAGACTGAAATGCATGACATGCCATCAATCATAAAACAATAAAATCAACAGAAAGTCAGTCATTAATTGATTGTACTTCTAGAACATGCTGGGTCATATGCTACCCTATATTCCTTATACAAAAGCCAACTTCCCTCATTTAGATATGTTTTGGGTCAATTATGGGGTAAACTGAAAGAAGGTCTCCGGAGATTCTTTCTGTTTTCTCAGCCAAAGGGCTTATACTGGGTGGTATCCCTCAAGGGTAAATATTATTTAATTCTTAATTAACCCAGTCATTGAAATGGGTGTATTCAAGTCACAATTCTCATATGGGCTGTTGAACTCCGTTGTGTTTTCTCCCCCTCCCCTTTCTTACTATACATTAAAACAGCATCCTTAAGGTCCTTAAAAAGGATTTTTTTTAAACTCTCAGCGATTCCATTTTATTTCCGTAGGAAACGCGTAAGGACTGATTTTTCACAGCTACAAGCCAAAGCAGCCACGTGGTGATAGCACGGCCACTTACTCATTCGGAGCTGGGCCTGCGCTTCTAGGACTCTTCCCCATCACGGACAAGCACTTCTGCAGTCACGAAGCCCCGGCAGGCCGCCCGCAGCCCTGGACGCGGGGCGCAGGGCGCCGGCCTCGCCCGCCTTCGCGGGCTCTGATTCTGGCCATTGTCCGCACCGCGCCGAGGGGCTAGCAGTTGACTGTGATACAGATGCAGATGTTTAGCCTGAAAGCGGCAGCTTGAGTGGGTTGGTTCTGCTTCGGACCCGGGATATAGTAAAAACCCCAGGGAAAGTTTAAGACCTCCAGGTTCCGCCCCATACCGTTACTCCTGCACTCCGAGACAGCAGGAAAGGCGGCGCTTCCCCTCCACACCCACTTCCAGCCCGGTCTAGCCCACCGGGAAAGTGCTCGGCCCCCGACGCCGCTGAGTGACTCTCCGCGGAGCCAATCAGCGCACGAACAGGATGGGCCGCCCCGCCCCGCCCCGCGGACACTCCAGCTCCTTCCTCAGGGAGGCGCAGAGGAGCGGAGGGAAAAGGAGGCTGCCGGGCCGACCTGTACGGTCTCCAGCTGCGGGCCCGCGGATTCCTGGCCTGGCGGAGGCCGCTGGGTGTGGACGCCGGGAAAGCCTTCTCGCCGTGCGCGCCTCGCCGGAGCTGGGTCTCGGCGCCCGGGAGGCCGGCGTCGGGACGGAGCCGCGACGCTCTACCCAGGTAAGGCGCCGGACCGGGCAGCCTCCTCCCCGCCGGGGTCCTGCTGCCCTCGGAACCGGCCGGGGCGGGAGAGGGACCCCGGGGCCAGAGTGGTCCCCGGGCGCCTCCGGGTTGGACCCACACCCCGGTTCCCTCCAGTCGGAGAGGCACTGGCGGGGTGTTTGGAAATGCCAAGGGCCTTTATAAATTGGCGACTCAAAAATTAACGTTTTGGGGGAAAGAAAGTTTTGCGTATGTGTGTATTTTGTATTGTGTAACTGAAAGACTATTCACATTATTGTGCTGTAGCAAAGTAAATAAAATCTTTTCCGTATGCATTGCAGTCGGGACGTGAGGAATTCTGGGGTGTGCTGCCCGTGCTTGTGGGAGCACTGGTCTCGGGGCGCACTTCTGGGGCTCCCCCTGCGGTGACGCCCGTATTCTGCCCGGGAATCCCTTCGGACGCCGACTCTGCTCTGGAGGGTTAGCAAGGCTGCTGACAATCTTCAGATCTGTTTCCCGGGGCTGCTGGAGACTAGGATGAGGGCTGGCAGTTGTGTTTGCAGAGATCAGTTTTTAGAGAGGGGAGTTTTAACAGGGAAGTGTGGTGGAAGGCGTGGCGTACAAACCCACAGTCACAGGACTTGAATTTTTAACATTTGAGACTAACCTAGATCCTTGTTTTCAGAGATAACTGGGGAGAGGAATGCAAAGACAACTTGACTTCAAAGTCTGTTTGGTATTTTAGAGAAAGTTTATCAGGAGGAAAAGGTGGTTTACAGAAGTGGAAGAATATTATTCTGATTTTTATTTCCTGTTTCAAACCCTTTTCCTGCTTGGGAGATTTTGTGTTGGCAGGTCACTGGGTGTGATTGACTCACTGGGGAAGATTCAAACACTGACTTGGTCCTTCAAGGTTCTTTTGGAGCAGGCAAAAACAAAAAACAGAAAGTTCCAGCCTGAGTCAAGTTTTCCCTTTTTCTCATCACAGTTTCGGAGTAAGGATCCTACCATGGCCAGGTCTGGAGGAAACTGAAGTGGATTTAACTGTGAGTCAAAGGCTGCGTCCCAGGCCTCTGACCAAAAGAGCATTTTTCTAGGAGATAGAAGAGAAAAACCACATTTCATCTAATAAACCCCAGTCAGGAAGTATGATAAAGGATTTTAGAAATGGATTCTTTATCTTTCCAGCCAGATGATAGGGTTCAGAATTAGGAAGCAGTGTTGTGTTTGTGAAAACACCTGGGCCTGTATTGTTCTTAGTTCCTGAAAAAATTAAATAGCAGAGGTGGCTAAAAGATCAGACTTTTTGAAAAGGGAACATGTGCTTTCCTGGAAAGATGAAATCATTTCAATTTTGGTTTGTGTTTTGGACTAAGATACAGAAATTGTTAGTGACTCTACAATATTGGTGAACAAGACTTTTCTATTTATCTTCTATGGGAAGGATGTAAAACATCCTGTGTTTGCCAGTATTCTTTTTCAGTAGGAAAGTTGTGGGGTTCCTGTGGGTTAATATGAGCTCACTGTAGTCTTGGCTGACAGATCCTTCGAACTGCAGCTTGTAATACCAAAAGATGGAGCTGTAGAAACCACACAACCAAGCAAAAAATATCTTTAGAATGTTGTCTTAATGTGCCAAATTTAGATTTCTACTTTCCTATCTTAAGGACTTGAATATACCAAATTTGATGGAGTTAGAGTAATAATATTCATTTTACCTACTTAATTTGAGCCATTATTACTGTTTCTTTGTCTATGTTCATGACGGCAGATGCGGTATAGTACAACAGTGCCTTTAAAGGACAGTGCTTGAAAGATGAGTTACTGACAAAAGTGGGATCAAGTTTTGATAAAATTTCTTTTGATGATAGGTATCATATAGCTACTTTAAAAGTAAGAATCAGCTGGCCTTCAGGGAAAGGACTTAAAATCCAGGCCACATGTAATTCCAGACCAGTAATGCCTAGTCTCAAATGTACAGTATCATAAACAGTATTTGGGAAGAAGTTCATGGAGGGAGAGTTAGTTAACTGTATTGTCTTTTTGTTACTCATTGTACCTATATGAGAGAAATCAGGACAAGGTCATTTTTTTCCAAGTTATTGCCTAGTTGATTTGTTATGAAATCTGTCCTTTATGTCCATGAAATATTTTTATTTTGTAGTTAATTATGTTGCTAAGTTTGCATTAAAATTAATTCTTGAGTTTTTTCATCTCCCTTTAAAAGGTACCTATCTCTCAAGCAGCACAGTTTTCAAACTGTTAAATATAGCAAAGCCTCATTCAAAGTTCTGTCTTTTCAAACATATTATTAATGCCTCTGGTCTGGCTTGAATTACCTTTTCAAAACAATGAGCGAATGCTCATTCATTCATGTCTGGGTCTATATGTTGATTCTTTGTCACTTCAGGGTGAATATGTGGTCAAGAAACATTGTGTGTCTTTTTCATTTCCAGAGGTTTTGTATTCTGAGATTAAGAAAAAATAATCATAGTTGTGTAGCCGATTTTGAAATCTTGTAGGGAACCATAATTACTGTTTTGTTTGTAAACAAACCATGGTCCAGATAGATGGATTTAAGTATGAAATTCAAGCTGTTAAGGTTAGTGTCACAGTTTGACAGTTGGCATTGTTTAAAAACAAAGAAAACAAAGTGTCCTATGGCCAGTCATTCTGTTCAATTAAAAGTTGATAATTTTCATAAATAAATCATCAAACTGTCTAAAAATGAAAACTGACACATGTCTAAAGACTGCTCCAGGCTTGCACAGTTCTTTTATCTGTAGTGCGTTATGTGATTTGTTTCTCAAATATATTGTGTCAGAACTTTCTTTCAAACTTAAGATCTGCAGCCTTTTTCACATATCACAAAGATCAGTGTGGAACCATGGCTTAAAAAACTAAATTGCACCAATCCATTCTACAGAATACAACTCTTTTTAAGGTAATATTTCAAATATAATTAATATTGGTGCTCATTTGGTGTTAGATGCTAATGTTTCAAAAAGCTAAGGGGTGAAGATTTCTTTTGCTTCACTATGTTTTTTTTTTTAATTTTTATTTTCTCACTTTGAAGGCAGTGAAACAAACTGGACTTTAAAAAATGTGCTCTTCTAGGAGTTTTAAGTTTGCATACTTGTTGGGCAGTTTTGGGGGAACATTGGACAGTTTGAATTAAATGTACAGCAGTCTATACTGGTTGAAGAGTTTCTATTTCTGAAAAATGAGTTTGGACTATAAGTGTTCCAGATGGGTGTGTTGTCACAGTCTGTGACTTAACTTGGGTTGTGTATCTCTCTGGGACTTGAAGTGACTCATATTTTGACTGGCTTATATGTACATCCTTGCTTTTGTTGGCAAGTGTAAGGAGTTAAAAACAGAAAGATCATTTAGTGGTTTCTGTGCAGTGGTACACCTAAAAATGTCCGTGATTGAAAGAATTGTACAGATTCAAATAGCATTCTGGCCAGGGTTCATTGCTCAAATGTGGATCATGCAGGAGGAAGATCAAGGACTATAGTGTTTGGAGTTGGCTCTGTGTTTCATAGAGACCTTCAGAAATACATAGCGTATCTGTGTGTTTTTACCTCTCCCTCAATTTAGGAAAATCAAGCATTTTACATAGAAACGCAAATTCAGGAAACAGTATGCTCATTTCTAGTGTATGTGTACCTTTGTTAACAGGGCAAATTTATTTCATCTGGTGAAAGAGACTAAAGATGATGTTTTTATAGCAAGTCTATTCATAAGTAAGTGGCCACATTCTTGTGCACGCAAAGCTGTTGGGCTGATCTGTGAAGCTCCTATGGGAAGTGTGTTAACCTATTTATAGTATGAATCTACTATACTATATCACTAAATGTGCCTAGGTTATTTTATTTTCTGTACCTGTGATTCTAGCTTACTGCAACCCTTTTGCTGGGTCTTCATTACCCTTCTCTCTATGTGCAGTACTTTGTACGGATGCCATCTGGTTGCTACCAAGTTGTATGAGTTTATTATGGGGAAAGTGTTGAATTTATTTGGATGAAAATGAACTCAGGTTAAAATTCTGTGGCCTTCTTTGTTCACATAATAACTTGACAGTATAACTTCAGTTGAACAAATGATACCCAATACCCACTATCTTTTTTGAAAGATGCTAACAACATCAACACAAGGTAGAAATTTATTTTATTTGAGTTGTAATTTGAATTGCTATGCTTTCTTGTGAATGATGGGAGAATCTAAGGGACCAGTGTGTTCTCCTCTAAATTAACTCTGGGTAGTGAGAAGGAGAAAGGGAAACAGCATGAGTCAGAGGAAACACTGGTTAAACCTGTGAGTCTTTGGGAACCATATGTGTGAAGTCACCCAGGTCTCAGTGTTTTTCCTCTGGATCAGCTGCTTCAATGTTTTTGTGAAACTTTCACATTCTTCCATCCTCTTCCTACATCAGTGTGACTTAACACAACCAAGAAAGCTCCTAAACATAGCACTAAGGCTCTTTATTGTTTTTCTCTGCTGAGAGTACTTTGATTCTTGAGGTTGACTGACCTCTACATCAGCTTGAGGGGTGGAAACAGCTGCCTACCCAAGCAATCAATATGCATCCCTCCTGATTCTTTCCTGTAGTTGAACCATGGCCACCATGGCCAGTTAAAAGTGTGTGATTGCCCAGAATCCCTTGCAGCCAGGGGTATCTGAGTGATGTGTGCCAATGAGTTGTAGTTAGCTGGGCCCTTTCTCAAAACTCTTGTAAGGGTTAAGTTTTTTTGAGCTTGCTTGTCAGTAGGCATTCTGTTCTTTTTGTTTTTTGTTTTGTTTTGTAGTATTGAGAATTCAATCCCAGGCCATCACACTGAGCTATATCCCCAGTCCTCTTTAAATTGTTCTATTTCGACACAGAGTTTCACGTAGTCACTAAACTGCCCAAGCTGTGCTTGAATTTGCAGTCCTTGCACCATTGTGCCCAACTGACTTTCTCTTCTTTATAGTTATATATGCACTCTGGAGAAAGTGGACAGGCTGTTTTGTGATGGGCTTGAGGGTTGAGAGTGACTGGGTAAAAGGTTCGAAAGAGGCTGGGAAGCTGATGACATTCTGGATCTGCTGTACTGCACCTTATTTGTCCACTTCTTGAGTTTGCTGAAAAAATGTGTCCATTTGGTTAAACTGCAGAAGTTGGATCTGTTACTTACTGCAAAATGTGGTCTTAGCAGAGTCTGAGTTACAAAAAATGTAGTTCATCTCTTTTTTTAAGAATCAAAAGATAGGCCATGCACTGTCTGGCTGGAGGAGAGCCAGACGCCAGCCCTCTCCTGGAGTCTGCACCATTCATGGACTGCATGGGAGGAGAGTAAGAAGTCAACAAGAAGCTAAGATCTCCTCTGAGTTGGCGCTATGTGCAGGCTGATTGAGGGAGAGCCAGATGCCAGCCCTTTCCGGAGTACAGGCAGAGAGATGAGAAGAGCCAGCATTCCCTCTCACCCTTCAAGTGAGCAGCTGATCCAGAGAAACACAGGCTGTGATGATAGTTAATGAGGTAAAATACAGTTTAATGCTTGTAGCGGTTAGTGTTTCACTGACTTTGCAGGCCTAAAGGTGGTAGTGTGATCATCTATTCAGAGAATAACAATACACAATATAGTATACATGAGGGATCTCCTTCTGAAGGTGGTGGCCATTGTTAATTCCCTATTATCTTGTTTCGAAGTCCAGTATCATTCTTATTGTTTTGTTTGGTTTGGTTTTATTGTGTTTTATCTTGTTTGATTTTGTTTTATCTGATGGCATGGACAGCTGTTTTGAGGATAACAGGGTATATTACCATAGCCATTTTGGATTTGCTATTATCTTGTTTTGAAGTCCTGTATTTCATTCATGGTTTTGTTTTTATTGGTTCTATTTTGTTTCTGTTTTGTTTGATTTTACTATGTCTGAAGATATGGGCAGCTATTTTGAAGACAAGAAGAGGCATTATGGTAACCATTGTTGATTTCCTATTACCTTGTTTTGGTGTTCTGTGTCACTTACACTGTTGTTTTGATTGGATTTATTCTGTTTTATTTTGCTTGGTTTTATTCTCTCTAAAATAAAGTTTAAAAAAACAGAATCAAAAGATAGTATTCTATATAAGGAAAAAAGGGCAAGAGTTTGGTGTTGCACAGATCTTCAATTAGAATCTTGACTTTGCTGTCTCTTATAGCCTGCTATTTAAGTTTTCTGGGTTTCTCTTTTCTCATATGTGAAGTGGTAGTATTGGTGTTTCTGAGAATTTTTGCAAGGATTAGAGATAATTAGACATTATTAATAAACATAATGTTAGCATATTTGGCACATAGTAGATTTTCAGCGAAAGATGGCAGGTATTACGGAAGGACTAGTAGTAGTAGGGAGGAGGGTGAGAGGATAGAGAGCAAGTGCTGCAAGTTGAGCTGTCTTTTTCCTAGTCAGGGCTCGGTAAAAGTCTAGGTAGAGTGGCTAAATGGTGAATTAGTGTGAAGCTGCAGTCACTTGTCATGACCATCGGTCCCTTTGTTCAGACCACATTACCTGGAACTCTGTTCTCTAACTTTGGCTGAGAAAATAAAAGACATTCTTTATGAAAATGTTACTAGTTATAGCATAGGGGTGAAAAGTGTGAGCAACAGAGTGAGAAATTGTAGATTGGCATCTCTGTCCTTACTAGCTGTGTGATTGAGCTTTCTGTTTGTCTTCTGTGACATGGGAGTAATGGAGTAATTAGGAGGACTGAATAGAATAACGTTTGTGAAGCATGAATAGCTGTTTTCCTAGCAAACCACCTGCCCTGGATTGATGAAAGCTGTTGTAGTTACTGTTTCGTTGAACATTTGATGAGCAGTTCCCAGCCTTTATAGGTACTTCTCCTGGAAATGTAAGGTGAACAAACTCTTCTTTGTCCTTCACAGTATTTATGTACAGAAAATGAGGACTGGGAAGGAATGGTGTGCTTTACATAGAACTATAGTAAAATCAGATTTGGAAACCAAGTGTTAAAAAGATTGGAAAGAATATACTGAGTTGTACAGATGTCAACTGTATATATATTTTAAGGAAAAATACCCAGCAGCAGCCAGGCACACATGGATGTTTATATTTGTCAGTGCATGAAGACTGCTAAATGGAGTGGGTTTTTTTATTTATTTATAGCATATTGTGTCTGTTTTAAAACAGCTTTACTAAATCTCATCCACTTCTCCATTCTTTAAATACGAAATATCTTTCTTTCCTTGTATTCTCCTTCTTGCTCCTTTTTCTTCCCCTTCTTTTTCCTCCTTTTCCTTCTTTTCCCTTTCCCTTTCCCTCCCCTCCCCTCTTCCCTTCCCCCCTCTCTGTCATTCTTTCCTTCTCTCTCTTTCCCTAGGCCTTTTTATCTGATTTATTTACTTATTTATTTATATATGTATGTATGTATGTATTTTTAAGACAGTGTCTCACTAAGTTGCCCAGAAGGTACTCAAACTAGAGATTCTGTTACCTCAATCTCCTAAAGTAAAATGTATTACATTTAAGAACATCCATCTTTTGGACTTTTTGGAGGTAGGCCAGGGAAGATCATGTGATAAGTTAGACTAGTCTCTAGAGTGAAGGAAGGTTAGGTTAAGTAGGACTTCCCCAGAGAAGATAGGAGTTGAATGAGCCTTGAAGCAAGGGTAGGAAATTCTGAGGAGGTAGTTGGAAAATGAGCATACTTGGGTTTGGAACAAAATGTGGAATATAGTGAAATTAGATTTAGAGAAAGATAGCTAAAAAGGTCAGTACTGTTAAAAGAAGTAAGGTTCGTTTGGGTCTAGATTTTAGAGACTTTTCAGGAGCATGACAAAATTAAATTTATTTTGTTTTTTAGGTTTTTTTTTTCCTTTGGTACTGGGAATCAAATTACTTTTTAGTTTTATTAGCACATGTGTGTAGTACATGATGTTTACATTCATCTTAGGTAGCAGATACATGTACTTATTATCTTTTTATTCCCCTTCCCTTCTCTAACCACCTCCCTCCTTCCATCTCTAGATCCCCTTTCTCTGTTTTCATATTTTTTCTTTAGTTCATGTTTGCAACATGTAATGAATACATTCATTGTGGGTAGTTAGTACATGTGCATAATATACCTTAAACTTTTTTACATTCCCTTTCCATTTGCAAAAGTTCTCTCTCCCTGTTTCCTTTTATTAGTCTTTATTTTGTACTTCATTTATGCTTTGAATTCCTAAAATGAGAGAAACCATATGATACTTAAGCTTGTATGTCTGATTTATTTTGCTTAATATGTTTTCAAGGTGTGTCCATTTTTCTATAGATCTTTTAAATATATTCTTTTAGCCAAGTAGTATTCTCATTGTGTATAGATAGCCACATTATTTTAATCCATTCATCTGTTGATGGGCATGTAGACTGTTTGTTAGATTTTGCTATTATGAATTGTGCTGCTATAAACATTGGTGTACATATATCACAGTAATATGATGTCTTTAGCTATTTTGGAAAGATACCTAGAAGCAGAATAGTTGAATCAAATATCTATTGTTAGTTTTTTGTTTGTTCATTGTTTTTTGAGACAGGGTTTCAGTATGCATTTCAGACTGGCCTTGAACTTACTTTGTAGCCCAGGCTGGCCTTGAACTCACAGCAATCCTCCTGCCTTAGCCTCCTGTGTGGTGGAATTGCAGGAATGCACCACCATGCCCCTCTCTCTCTCTCTCTCTCTCTCTCTCTCTCTCTCTCTCTATATATATATATATATATATATATATATATATATATATATATATTTCTGTAAGGGTTTTTAATAGTTTACATTCCCGTCAACAGTATAGAAGGATTTCTTTTTTTCCCCACAACCTTGCCAGCGGTTGTTATTATTTGATTTCTTGATGATGGCCATTCTTTTTGGGATAAAATGGATTCTCAGTCTTTCATTTTGCATTTCTGTAAAGGCCAGCAATGTTGAACATATCTTCATGTAGTTATTGGCCATTTGTACGTCTTCTGTTAATTGTCTTTTCATTTCAGATGCCCATTTTTGATTGGGTCTTTTATTTTGGAGAGTAATTATTTTGAGTTCTTTATATTTTCTAAAAATTAGTCCTTTGCCGAGGAGTAGCTGGCTGATTTTTTTCCCCATTCTGTAGGTTGTCTCGTCACTGTGTTGTTTCTTTTGTTGTGCAGGAGCTTTTAAAATTTGATATGATCCCATTTGTTAATTCTTGCTATTTCTTGTGTAACTGGAGTTGTGTTCAAAAAGTCTTTGTATAGCCCTATGACTTAAACAGTTTTACCTATTTTATCTTCCAGCAGGTAAAATATTTCTGTTTTAATATTTAGAGCTTAGATTCATTTTTATGTTAGCTTAGAACATGGTGAGAGATATGAGCTCAGCTTCAATCTTTGTCTTATGGGTAACTAGTTTTCCCAGCACCATTTGCTAAAGAGGCTATCTTTTCTCCAACATATTTCAGGTTCCTTTGTAAAAGATCAAATAGCTGAATGTGTCTGGAATTGTTTTGAAATCCTCTATTCTGTTACATTGGTATAAATATCTGTTTTTGTGCTGTTTTTGTCACTGTAGCTTTGTAGTATAACTTGAAGTCAGGTATTGTGATGCATTTTGCTTTGCTCTTGTTGCTCTTGGTAGTCTGGGCCTCTTCTGGTTCTGTATGAATTTTGGGATTGTTTTCTCTAGTTCTTTGAGAAATGTAGGTATTTTGATGGGGATTGTGTTAAATCTGTGTATCAGTTCTTGAATTATGGCCAGTTTGACGATACTGTTCTGCCTATGCAGCAACAAGGAATATCATTCCATTATTTTCTTCCATCTCCTTTTTCAGAGTACTGCAGTTTTCATTCTTTCACTTCCTTTGGTTGGTTAATTCCTAGGTGTTTGATTTTTCTTGATACTATTGCAAATGGTACTATTTTCCTAATTTCTTTCTCAGTGAGTTCATTATTAGTGTAGAGAAAAACTGTTGGTTTTGGTGAGTTGATTTTATATACTGCTACATTGCTGAATTTGGTTATTGTGGAGTTTGTTGGTAGAATTATTTTTGTCTTCTATGCAGAGGATTGTGTCATCTGAAATAATGAAAATTTGACTTCTTTCTCTCCTATATATATACCTTTTGTTTCTTTCTCTTGCCTAATAGCTGACTAATGTTTTGAGTATGATAGTAAACAGAATTGATGATGGTGGACATCCTTGATCTGTACCTGATTTTAGAGGGAAAGCTTTTTCTTTTTCTTCATTTAATATGATGTTGTCCATTGGTTTGTCATAAATGGCTTTTATGAGATTGAGATATGTACCTTCTATACCTGTTTCTTTAG
>RJWM01003451.1:58409-113370 GCA_004363535.1 Dasyprocta punctata
TTTTTTTTTTTTTTTCTTTTCTTTTTTTTTTTTTTTTTTTTTTTTTTTTTTTTTTTTTTCTTTTTTTTTTTTTTTTTTTTTTTTTTTTTTTTTTTTTTTTTTTTTTTTTTTTTTTTTTTTGGTGTTGTCTAGAGGTTGGCATGTAGTTTTCTTTTTTAGTTGGGTGTTTTTCTAGTTTTGGATCAGAGTGATGCTGGCTTCCAGAAATGAGTTTGGAAGGCTACTTTCTTTTTCTTTCCCTCTCAGTTTTATGGAAGAGTTTAGAGAGTATTGCTTTTTATCATGTCTTGTAAAATTTGACTGTGAGTCCATCAGGGTCCGCACTTTTCTTAGTTGATAGGTTTTTATATTACTACCTCAGTTTTGTTGTTTGTCATTGTCATTCAGAATTTTTATGTTGTCTTGGTTTAGTTTTGATAATTATGAGTCTAGGAATCTGTCCATTTCTTGAATATTTTACAGTTTGTTTGAATACAATTTTTCATAGTGTTTGAATACAATTTTTCATAGTGGTTACTATTTTCTGAATTTAACATTGAGAGTTATTACTGAGAGGTGTTGGTTTATTCCTGACATCACATTTTTTTCTGTTGGTAGCTCCTCCTTTGTCTCTGTCTGTCTTTCTTTCAATCTATTTGGCTTGCTTGAAGTATTCATTCTGTCTGAACTTTTGGCTTTATAGGCTTTGTAGTCTATGTCTAGGATATTCTTGAATATTTTCTGGAGTGCTGGCTTTGTGTTCATGAATCTCTCAAATGTACTCATTTCTCCATCTATTTTGAAAGAAAGTTTTGCAGGATATGTTAATCTGCCTTGGAAATTGTTTGCTTTTAGTGCTTGATTCCTTCATTCCTGGCCTTTTAATGTTTGTGTTGAGAAGTCTGCTGTTCTAATGGGTTTGCCTGTATTTTTTTGCTTTTCTCTGACAGCTTTTAAGATTTTTTTTTCCCCAACTTCTAGAATTTTGACCGAGATACTTGTGGGGAGCTTCTTTTTTTCATACTAGTAGGTGTTCTGTTGAAATCTTTCATCTTACTTGGAAAGACAGGGACCCAAATCAAACACTCCAACAAGAGAACAACATGGAAGCTCCACGTGACCACTATGTCATCAAGCCTGAGTGTCCACATAATTCCCTTCCTGTCTTACTTGTGATCTGATTATAGGCAGCCTCACCAGATTTCCCTCTTTAACCTTGTACTCAAATTCTGAACTTTCCCAGTCTCAGCAATTCCCCCTTCTTCTTCCATCCAGCAGACAGAGTCTAGTGTGAGTCCAAGGCTCAGCTTAGGGACTCTCTTTGCCTAAGGGGGGCTGTGGAATTTGCTTGTTTATTCTCTGCCCAGAATCCAGAAGGGAAGAACAGGCTTTCCGAGCCTGTAGTGAGTTCTGGAGAGGATGCCCCAGGGATATAGCATTCCCCAGTGTTTGGAGGAGGACAGGGGGACAAGAGGCTAGTATGCACTGAGTCTGTCCCAGGATTTGAACCCCTACAATGCTTGTTTCTTCCCTCAGGCTATCTGAGAGGCTGCCAGGATGGCTGTTCCCTGGAGGAGTAGGGGTAGGGCAGTGTGTGGGGTTACTGCGTCCCCTGTTCAACTTTCCGGATATATGATTTAATTTTAGGTATTGTCTTTCTGATTAATTTTCTGTTTCAGTCCTTCCCCCTGCTTCCAATTACCTTTATTTTCAGTGAATCTTCTCTGTCTCTGACACAACTCCTCCTCTAGTCAGCCATGTCGGATCTTCCAAGATTAAGCTTTTAAACAAGATTTTTTTTAAAAAGTGGGGAGGAGGGTGAATACTTCATAAAGATGACCCTGGAAATAGTATGTGAGATGTTAACACTAGAAGTACATGTACTGAGGGGATTGGGGAGGACAGAATACCCTTCGTCAAGAAAGGCATAGAAGCAAAAGTTGAGTGTTCAGATTCTAACAGCTGGTCTTTGAGATGTTTTTCATGACCAACAATGATCTCTCTTGGGTTTTTCATTGTGTAAATTAATAGTACCTGTGCATTAAACTAACAGTAAGAACAGCTAATGCTTCCAGAGCTTTTGTTATATAGCAGGCTCTATTCTAAGCATCTTAAATATTTTACCTTATATTTAATCCCTACATCAGCCCTGAAACAAGAGATGCTGCTGTTATACCAGTATTACAGATGATGACTCTTAAGGCACAGACTAGCTAAGTAACTTTCTGAAAGTCACACGGATTGTACATGTTGGTCTTAGAATTTAAACTCAGGTATGCACAGCTCAACAACCAAGTATCCTGAACCTCAAGCCACTTGATATTCCTATGACTTGGTTCTCTGTTAGATACATTAAAAGCCATTATGAACTGTTAGTTGGTATTGTTCACATGAAGATTTTAGGCAAGAATTTAAAGCTTAAGTTTGGAGTGTAGGCGCAGTCCTAGATTAGTGGTCCATCTCCATAGAGTTAATTCAAGAATGAGGGCAAATGAACTCTGCAAAGAAGAATGTGTAGAATAAAACAGAAGCAAGCACCCAGCCTTTACGGAATGCTTCACATTTTGAAATGGTCAGGTAAAAGACAAATTATTGAAAGAGATGGAGCACGAACTACAAGAGACGTAGAGGACAGTGTTGGCAAAGGGAGGGTACATATCCAGTTTAAGGGACTGTCCATACCAGCCAGTGCAGCAGATTAGTTACAAGGACAGGACTGAGAATCTATCTGCCCCTGGCCCAGCTGCCAGATCATTTTGGGGACTTGGAGAATGCAGTTTTAGTGGCACAGTAGACTTGGAATCTAGAGGAGAAATATGCAGTAGGTGAGAAACTTAAGTTGACCAGTTAATTACTCTTTTCAAGGACTTGGTTAGAGAGGTTTGGTATAGTAACTTGGGTTGGAGGAAAGCTTGAGAGCTTGAGCACTTGAGCATTGAAAAATAGTCTGGTTTTGATGCCACATTCAGGATTTGGTTAAGATGGAACCATCAAGACACCAGAAAATAGTTTGTTAATAAGGGCTGTCTAGCAGAGAGACTGTTGCCTGAAATACTGTACTTGTTTTCAGTTTCATTATTTCTAGCAAGGTCTTTAATTGGAAGACAGTAACTTGTGGTATTTTAGCAGATTAATTGTGGCAGTGACATCAGGGTGACAGAGAAAAGGACTGAAGTGAAAGTATTTTAAGAGTGTGGTACAAATCAAGCATGGTGGCTCATTCTTGTAATTCCAGCATGAGCTCAAGCCCAGTCTGGGCAGTTTAGTAACTTAGTGATACCCTGTTTTTTTTTTTGTTGTTGTTGTTGTTTGTTTTTTGTTTTTTGTTTTTTTAAAAGTGTAGTACAGTAGTCCTTCCTGGTCTTTGGTTCTGTTTTTTAATATTTCAGTTATCCCCTGTCAACAATGGTCCAGAAACATTAAATGGAAATTTAATGTTAAGTTTTATAAGTGTGCCATTCTTAGTAACATGATTCGGCCCCATCTGGCTCCAACTGCCCAGCATATGAATCATCCCTTTATTCAGTGGATCTATTCTGTGTATGCTGTCTCCCTGTCACTGCAACATCTTTGTTATCAGGTCAGCTACAACAATATTGCAGTGCTTGTGTTCAGGAAAACCCTTACATAATCTAAGTCCTAAAGTGCAAGAGTAGTGATGTTGACAGTTGAGGTATGGCAGAGTGATATTGGCAGTTGGGAAATGGCAAAGAAATTGTAAAATGCTTCATTTAAGTGAAAAGGTGCAGTTCTTAACATAGTATGTAAAGAACAGACAGCCTATGATGAGGCTACTAAGATATACAGGAAGAATAAATCTGTCTATGAAATTGTGAAGAAGGAAAAAGAAGCTTATGCTTGTTTTGCAGTTGCACTTCTGACCACAAAACCTACAACTACAGTGTGTGACAAGTACTTAAGATGGAAAGAACATTAAATATGTAGGAGGAAGACATGAACAGAAAGGGTACTTAATTTGAAAATTAAACTTTATCATAGGTATGTATGGTTGGGAAAGAAACATAATATGTATGTTTAGTATTCTCAGTTTCGGGCATCTCTTGGGAGGTCCAGGATGTTTCTTCCTGGATGGAAGGACTGTCGTGCTAAGACTCAGCATCGCCTCATCAATCTATTAGTTGGTCTTTGGGAGTTTCTTTGAAAGATATCAGTAAAGACTGTGCAGACTCACTAGCTGCACACAGGATCCAGTTCTAGCACAGGATCCAGCTCTACCCAGTGCCGTGACTCAGCGCAACCCACCAGGGGAATGCCTGGCCAGCCTCACAGGACACAGAGGTACTGAGCCCAGCCCAGCCCAGGACCCCAGAGCTGCTCATCAGGGACTGACCAGCATAGATACAGGGCCTTGGAGAGCTTGGGCTCTCCCCACCAGAGCGCAGGGTGCGTGCCAGCACCATTATTCAGTGCAGCGGCCTGCGCACCAGGCCCTACAGGTTGCAGCCACGCCCAGCCAGGAGCAAGGCCCCAGCACTGTAGGCCTGGGACTCGCCCAGGCTTGCCTGGCTCTCCAGAGGAGCTGAACTCCTTGCAGCCAGACTCAGGGTCCGGGTGGCGCCACACTCCAGAGTATGCTCCGTGTAGCTGCCTGGGACCGGGAGGCCTTGGACCCTGCCCAGTAAGGCGGGGCCTCCACCTGCACGCTTCAGGAGGGCGCCCTCACTAGCTGTGCACAGGATCCAGCTCTACCAGGTCCTGCGACCCAGCACGACCCACCAGAGGAACGCCCAGTCAGGCTCGCAGGACACAGAGCCACACAGGTTCTAGAAGAAAATGAAAAAATGAAAGACCAAGAGGCAGTCTCAATCCCCCAGCCCACTGAGAACAAACCCAAGGGACACTGAAATGGAAGACAGTGGGGGAGACACAACTGAACTTTCTGAAATGATAGAAAATGCAGTAAAGAAACAGCTCGATGAAGCTATAGAGAAACTCAAATCAGAAATATTCTCTCAGCTAAAAAATGAAATGAGAATCATTATTAAAGAAATGTTGTGTGTATCTAAAGAAGAACAAGATAAAAAAAATAGAAGAACTTAAGAAAATGGTCGAAACTTTGAATGAACAATATGAGACACAAACAGAATGCATGAAACAGATGCGAAGGGAAATGCAGGAAATGAAAAATTCCAAGGAAAGTTTAAAAAACCGCTTGAATGAAACTGAAGATAGAATCTCAGATCTTGAAGACACCATGGGAGCTCATGGCCACGAAAGAAAAGATCTCTTAAAAATAGTAAGGAGCCAAGAAACAACAATTCAACAGCTGCAAGATGATGCCAAGAGAAATAACATAAGATTAATAGGCATAAATGAAAAAGCAGGGGTCAATACTAATGACTTGCAAAGACTATTCACAGAAATAATAGCAGAAAACTTTCCAAACATGAGAAGAGAATCTGAAATACAGGTAACTGAGGCATACAGAACGCCAATTAACCATAACCAAAATAAATCTTCACTCAGACATATAATAATAAGGGTATTAGAACTACAGCACAAGAACAAAATACTAAAAGCTGTCAGAGAAAAGAAACAGATCACCTATGAAGGAAAGCCTATTAGAATCATGGAAGACTTCTCAACACAAATCTTCAAGTCAAGAAGAGCTTGGAGTGAAGTATTTCGAATCCTGAAAGAAAACAACTTTGAACTCAGATTGATGTACCCTGCAAAACTATCCTTAAAAATTGATGGAGAAATAAGATACTTTCATGACAAAGAACAACTGAACAAATTTATAGCCACCAAACCAACACTACAAAGAGTACTGAAAGATACTCTAGAAAGAGACAAAGACAGCTACAATCCTAAGAACAACAACAAAAGGAAACCACTAAGCAGGGCAAATAATTAAACAAAAGATGTAGAAAACCAACAACAGAAAGATATCATGACAGGGATGAGCCAGTACATATCAGTTATATCAATCAATACAAATGGTCTCAACTCACCAATAAAAAGAAACAGACTGACAGAGTGGGTTAAGAAACAAAACCCAACAATATGCTGTCTAAAGGAAACACATTTCACTCCAAAGAAAATTCACAGACTACAAATCAAAAGCTGGAAAACAATAGTCCATGCAGCAGGAACCCAGAAAAAAGCAGGGGTAGCTATTATGTTTGCAGACAATGTGGACTTCAAACTGAAAATGCTCAAAAGAGATAAAGAAGGTCACTACATACTTGTTAGGGGAAAACTTCAAGAGGAAGAGATTACAATCATAAATATATATGCACCGAATATGGGAGTTCCCAACTATGTAAGACAATTCTTAATAAACATGAAAAACCAAATAAGCAATAATACAGTTATAACAGGGGACCTTAACACCCCACTGTCACAAAGAGACAGATCAACCAAACGAAAACTCAGCAAAGAAATAACAGAACTGAATCAAGCTTGTGAACAAGTGGACCTAGTAGATGTGTACCGAGTATTCCACCCATCAACATCGGAATGCACATTCTTTTCAGCTGCACATGGGTCATTCTCTAAAATAGATCATATACTGGTCCACAAAACATGCTTAAGTAAATGCAAAGGAACTGAAATAATTCCTTGCATATTATCTGACCATAGTGCAGTAAAATTGGAAATGAATGACAAAAAAATCTACAATAACTGCATAACCACATGGAAATTAAATAATACTCTCCTAAATAACCAATGGGTCACAGAAGCAGTTAAAGAAGAAATTAAACAATATCTACAATTGAATGAAAATGCAAATACAAATTACTGGAACCTGTGGGACACAGTGAAAGCAGTCCTCAGAGGGAAATTTATAGCACTAAACTCCCACATCAGAAAAATGGAAAGTACACAGAGAAACAACCTAATGCTGCACCTCAAACTTCTAGAAAAAGAAGAGCAAGTCAAGTCCAAAGCACAAAGAAGGGAGGAAATTATTAAGATTAGAGCAGAAATTAATAAAATTGAAACTAAAAAAAATACAAAGAATTAATGAATCGAAGAGTTGGTTCTTTGAAAGAGTAAATAAAACTGATAAACCCCTAGCCAACCTTATCAAGAAGAGGAAAGAAAAAACTGAGATTCATGCAATAAGAAATGAAAAGGGTGAAATCACTACAGACCCGGTGGAAATACACAAGATCATCAGCACATCCTTCGAAAACCTTTACTCACACAGATTCGATAACACAGAAGAAATGGACAGATTCCTAGAAACCTATGAATTACCAAAGCTGAATCAAGAAGATATAAAGCTGCTGAATAACCCAATTTCAGCTAATGAAATTGAAAATGTAGTTACGACCCTACCAACAAAGAAAAGCCCGGGCCCTGATGGATTCACTGATGAATTCTGCAAGAAATTTAGGGAAGACATAATGCCAACACTCTTCAAACTCTTCCATGAAATTGAAAGGGAAGTAAGTCTCCCTAACTCATTCCTGGAAACAAGTATTACCCTAATAGCAAAATCAGAGAAAGACCCAACCAAAAAAGAAAATTACAGACCAATCTCCCTAATGAACATAGATGCAAAAATTCTCAATAAAATACTGGCAAATAGAATACAGCAAGTTATCAGATGTATTATACACCATGATCAAGTGAGATTCATCCCAAGAATGCAGGGATGCTTCAACATACGCAAATCAATACATGTAATGCACCACATCAACAGGGGCAAGGACAAGAACCACATGATCATCTCAATAGATGCAGAAAAAGCTTTTGACAAAATCCAACACTGATTCATGATAAAAATCCTACAGAAAATCGGAATAGATGGTCTCTACCTCAACCTGATAAAAGCCATGTATCATAAACCAACAGCCAACATCTTACTGAATGGAGAAAAACTGAAAACTTTCAACCTAAAATCAGGAACAAGACAAGGATGCCCATTATCACCACTCCTATTCAGTATAGTTCTGGAAATATTAGCGAGAGCAATTAGACAAGAGAAAGAAATAAAGGGAATAAGGATAGGAAAGGAAGAAGTGAAATTATCATTATTTGCAGACAATATGATAACTCTACATAGAATACCCCCAAAGATCCATTAGAAAACTTCTAGAAGTAATAACCAAATTCAGTAATGTAGCTGGATATGAAGTGAACACTCAAAAATCAATAGCATTCCTGTACACAAACAACAATGTCACTGAGAGAGAAATAAGGGAAACCACGCCCTTCACTGTAACATCCAAAAAAATGAAGTACTTAGGAATTAATCTAACAAAGGAAGTAAGAGATCTGTACGGTGAAAATTACATTACTCTAAAGAATGAAATCGAAGAAGATCTCAGAAAATGGAAAGATATTCCCTGTTCATGGATAGGAAGAACAAACATGAAAATGGCCATTCTCCCAAAATTATTATACAGATTTAATGCAATCCCAATCAACATACTACTTGCCCACCTCACAGAGCTAGAGAAAGCATTCCTGAAATTCATCTGGAACCAGAATAGACCTAGAATAGCCAAGGCAAATCTGAGCAACAAAGGTAAGGCAGGCGGCATCACAATCCCCCACTTGAAACTTACTACAAAGCTAATGTGATAAAATCAGCATGGTACTAGAATCAAAACAGACCTGAAGATCAATAGATTAGAAGATACAGCCACAACTACAAACACACTTAGCCACCTCATCTTTGACAAAGGGGCCAAACATGTGCATTGGAAGTAAGATAGCCTCTTTAACAAATGGTGCTGGAAAAACTGACTTTCTATATGCTGTAAACTAAAACTAGATCCATGCCTATCACCATGCACTAAAATAAAGTCAAAATGAATCATGGATCTGAATATAAAGACAGAGACACTAAAGTTAGTAGAAGACAGAGTAGGTAAAAATCTTCATGACAAAGCAGTAGGCAGAGAGTTCATTAACAAAAATCAAGTTGCACAGGAAACACTCTCCAGAATCAACTACTGAGATCTCATCTTACTAAAAAGTTTTTGCATATCAAAGGAAATCTCCAACAGAGTGAAAAGAAAACCCACGAATTGGGAAAATATCTTAGCCAATTGTCCATCAGACAAAGGACTTTTATGTAAAATGTATAAAGAATTAAAAGAAATCAGTCGCCTAAAATTCAAGGACCCAATCCAAAAATGGGCACCTGAGATGAATACACACTTCTCAGAGAAAGAAATACAAATGGCAAGTAAATATATGAAAAAATGTTCAACATCACTGGTCATTTGGGAAATGCAAATTAGAACAACGCTGAGATTCCATCTCACACCAGAAAGAATGGCGAAGATTAAAAAATCAAGCAACAACAAATGCTGGAGGGGCTGTGGGCCAGATCTTGGAAACAACCCAAGTGCCCATCAATCAAAGAATGGATTAAAAAGATGTGGTATTTTTATACAATGGAGTACTACTCAGCCATTAAGAAAGATTGCATTGAGACTTTTATAAGTAAATGGACATGACTTGAGACCGTACTCATAAGTTAGACAAATCAAACCCATATGTATAAATACCGTATTGTCTCCCTAGTGTAAGATACGGGAAAAGTATATATGATCCAAAATCTATAATAAATACTATGTAAGGGTAAAAAACAGCTCGAAGAGCAAAAGTAATTGGGAAGGGAAAATGGGGAAAGAGGGAAGGGAAAAGGAAAAGATATAAATCTGTATATATTTATATGTAAGATAACTAAAATGAACACACTGCTGAATGCATTCATTATTAAGAAAGAACAATTAATACTCATATGATTAGGTCAAGTTTACATGTCTATATCTATTAATGTAAACAACCATTTTGAGGATAACGATCCGCAATATTGCAACCATTGTCAAGTTTCTATCCTGTTTTGTAGAGCTGTAATGTTACCATTGTGCATTTACTCTAGTCGTTTGTCTCTTTTGCTTTTTGTCTTTGTTATATGTGTCTTTTTTTTCTCTTAAAAAAAGAAGACTGTGCAGCATATTTAGCAGGTCTGGTATTCTTAAGTTTGATGGTTCTCAGCAGGTTCAGCTAGTGCAAAATGAAAATGTGAACTTCTTATTCAAAATGCAGGATAAAGTCCTATTAAAGGTACTTAAATATAAGTCTTTTTCCTGCCAATTTCTCTTGACTTGCCATGGTGCTTATTTGTTACTTAATATCATTCTAAGTGAAAAAAAAATTAAAAATGAAAATTGTACTGTGAATTAAATTTAAAAATTAAATTAAAAAATAAAGCTTGATATTGTTAACATGAATTTTAACATTCATCTGTATACTGAGTAATGCTGTGCTCAAAGGCATATATAAGAGCACTGAACCTGTATGTAGAATTGCTGAAATCCCATAATTTGTATTTTGTAGTTTACATATCCAAATGTTGTTTTTACTGGAACAGTAGATGTACTGCACAAAACTATTTTAGTTTTACTTTTTGTTATGCACACAATATTATCAATACTCAGTGTTTGGCTTACATACTTTAGGAAAGATTCAGAGAAGAAGGACCTTGCCCAATCCTTTTCCTTCAGTGTTACTGTTTTCAGTGTAAGTGGTAGGCTAAAACAGGGAAGGAACATGAGTAACAGAGGATAAGGTTCCTTGGTGTGTTTCTTACTTCTTTGTATAAGGCAAGTTCTGGTTTGAATGGAAGATACTGCCGCTTGGAGCCCTTGACACCCACCTACCTGCACTGAGTTGTATCTGTGCCACACTTACTTGAATTGATTTGAGTTTTGCTGAACACCCATGTATCTTAACTGGACTTCTGTGTTCTTGGAGCATTATGAACGCTGTGTACGTGGGGCAGCAAGATGTGGTAAGCCTGCTACACTAGCCTAAGCTTGAAGAAGGAAGAAGCAAGAACTAATACTTGACTGTTTCGCCTTGCCGTTTCACTGTGGCTTTTATAGATGCTTCTCACCTCAACGTTATAAGGCTAAATACCATTTTCATCTTCGCTGATTTGGAGAAAACTGTCACTCTCTGGAAGCACCTTTAAAGTTTAGAGCTTCTGACATGCGTTGATCTACTTTATTTAGGAAACAATTCCATTATAGTTTTACTTGTAATTTCTCAGTGGAACTGTTAGGTAGAAAGTAGCACCAGCCACTTTAGCTTTGGAGTCAGGCATATCTTATATAGAATCCCAACATAGTCTTCTTATAGTGCTGTGGCTTTGTTTCTCATCCAGGTTGAGCTTTAGTTTTCTCATCTGTATAATGAGAATAACAGAATGTACCAGTGGAATTATTAGAAAGATTAAGTGGAGGAAATATATATAAGATACCTAGTGAAGTATATGGCTCTATCACTGTTGGAGCTTAGTAATTATTGTTTTTTAGTCTGAAAGCCAAAAATGTAGCTTTTCTTTTTTGCTCAAAAGTTTCAGAATAGCTAACACAGTGGTAGCTGCTTGTGGTTTCTGCTGTGTAGGAGACTGCAGCAGGAAGATTGCAAGTTTAAGGCCAGGCTGGGCAACTTAGCAAGACACAGTTGAAGGAAAAAAAAATTAAAAAGGGCTAAGGATGCCCTGGATTCATTCCCCAGTACTGCAACAAGAAGTTTCATTGTAACTGGCAAACTGCTCAAACTTTTGAAATTTTAGTGTTACTTACATTTAAATGCCAGAAGCATTTCTTTTAAAAAAAAAAAATCTGACTTATTTTTCTGTTCAGTAGATTTTTTTTTCCTTTTATTAGTCATCTGTTTCTCTGAAATGCTTTGGCTTAGATAATTTCATGATGGATTCTCAACTTGGGACTGTACACATAGCCAACATAAAACATGTTTTGTCTATGCATTCATGTGAAAATATAGGCAGCTCTCTTGAAGTACAATAACCCAGTCATTCCTTTACACATAGTTGAGATTTTTGGCGTCATTCACGGAGTTGTTTCTTATCCATGCTTTATAAACATGCAGGTCACAGAGCAACTTAAAAATAAGAAGGTAGAAAATCAAAGAAAAAGATAGAGGTGCTAAGTAATTCAAAAAGTTGCAAAGTAAAATTTTTTTCTTCATATCATTGAAAAGCTAGGTTAAATTTGATTGGTACTTATGCTAGACCTTATTTACCACATAAAATTATTAAATCACATCTGCCTAAAGTATTGAACATGAATTTGTCTTGCATGTTTATTTAGGCTATTCCATTTTAGTAGAGCCAAGTAATTATAAATGTTAGAATTATTATCTGAATCTAGTTTTTTTTTCTTGTAAAGATGGAGGTCCTTCGGGAATGTTTAAATTGTGTATTGAACCTTTTAAATTATTTTGTGTCCCTGAAGCGATGGTTGCATTTTCAATAAGTCAACTTGGTATTGTAATATAGGAAAGGATATGTTAGATGGGACTTTATCGGCTGAAATTGACATCCTTACATCTGTTCTGAGAACTTTAAATTCATTGCCCTGTGGCAGTGATGGAGAACATTTTAGAGACTGAGTGCCCAAACTGCAGCCCAAAACCCATTTATTTATCACAAAGTGCTGATACCGCAGTTAAACCTGAGGGCACAGCTGTTGGGGCAGTGCTGGGGCAACCTCGCTTGCATGCTGACAGGAGGGCTCTGCATGCCTGCTTCAGCACACATGCCATAGACTTTTCAGGATACAGCCTTGTGGTTTTTCCATCCTCCCATCAGGCTCACCACAGCTTGGTAGGAATGGAGGGACAAAGATGGGAAAACCTTTTTTACATATTCTATACAAATTCATGAATCAGAGTTTTCATATAATTTAGGTAATGTGTATATTCTTTATCTCTAAGACATAAGTACAGTTAAATATCAGTGGTTGTGTAAATTTACATGGTCTAAGTTCCCTTTGATGTCTAGAGTGCAAAAGTAAAGCTAAAAGTTAGTGAACTGTTGGTCAAGTCTTAAAACTGTTAAAAACTGAGTGCGGGACATTGTATAACACCACATGCAGATTTAATAGTAGGAAAGTGTTTCCCTACTATTAGAGACCTCATACTTGATCTCTTAATTTGCAGCCAGAGAAGATAATTGAGGGCAGAAGTGGTAACAGTGATAATAGTGAGGAGAGGAAGTAATAATGAGGAGAGAATGGCGGAATGAAATTGGTACTGACTTGACTGTTGACAGAGTACAGAGAACTGAAGAATATGACTTGTGATCCTGAGATAATAATTCAGTTGGAGAGCTCTGTGCTGATCACTTCAAGTCATTTTGGCACCAGCCTTTTGAAACAAAGCCTGGATAATACATATGAAAATACAGACCGGGGATTTAGTTCAGTGACTTAAGCACCTGCCTGGTAGGCGCGAGGTTGTGAGTTTGATCCCTGGTACCAAAAAAGAAAATACAACAAGTTTTACCAGGTGTTCCTTGTTGCAGTTTGGTTGGCTTGTGGAGTAAATAGAGTAATTCGCTGTCATTAGTACTGCCACAAGCTGTAATACACCTCTGTGAGGCACAGGTGCTTACCTCTCTTCCTGAAAACGTGAAAATCCCCATGTGTTCTCTTTAGTTCAAGCATGTTTGCATTGCAGAAACAGAATGCCAACTTGGTGTGAGTGAAACCTTTTAAATGTCTAAAATAACAGTAGGCAAAGCCTAATTACAAGGGACAAAGGCTTTCCTCAGAACAGTCACTGTCTGAGAATTCCATGAGCTCCTTAAAGCACTGCCCCCGCCATGTGTATGAAGTTGACGTGAATCAGATTAGTGAGAGACACTAAATACTGGTGGTCATATAACTGGACCCCTTTAGCCATTTGTCAGCTGCACTTCAGAAGTTGTGGTCTGCATCAGAGTCTTGATTGGTTAGAGATTTGGAGGGAAGGAAGAAGGAAAAAAGGAAGAAAGAATGAGAGAGACCTTTGATGGTAGTTTATTGCCCTAGTCAGGATCTTGTGCCATTGATATTGTGTGCTCCTTATGGTCTGTAGTATGAAGGTAGAAGTCAGAGAGATAAAAGGAGGGAGGCAGGTATTGGAGTTTTCTACCTAAGCTTGGAGAATTATACATTTGGTAGTTTTATAGGGAAGAACCCTGAATGAAGTAAGAATTTGCCAGTCTGACCCGAATATTGATGAGTTGTGTGACCTTGGACAGCCATTTAACCAATTACAAAGTTAATGCAACAGTAACAGACCAGCCTTCAGGGCTTTCAGGGTCAAATGTGATCAGACATAAAATGCAGTAAAATATTGTGCAAGGGTATGAATTTAAGCTGAGTTTTTGTATGGAGCATGGTATGCACATTTTTAACATTTTGAACTTAAGTTTCTTGTAATAAGAAATAGACTGCTTTTCTTCTGACTTTTGCTGTGACAGCTCTTAATCCACTCCCTGTCCCTGACTGATGTGGAGCATGTATCAATCATCAGTAGTTCCTAGAAGATGGTGCTGTAACTTGGCAAGGCAGTGCAGGAGCTCTTGACTACTGCCCCAGCCTGCCTTGACAGCTGCTCTGTTGGGGGTACAATTAGTATCTGTCAGCTTCAGACATTGTGTCCTGTCATTAAAAGTTTGGAAGGTTAGTAACAAGATGTTCATGACCCAGTTTCATACTTCCATGTATAACTGTTCAATCCAGGTAAGTTTAGAATGGCAGTCTGCTAGGATTTGAGGTTCTAAAGCAAGCATGTCTGTATTTGTAATAGTGGAGGTTGGCATTCCTTGTATTGGTAGCAGTTTACAATGTGACATGATGTTGTGATATGCAATTTAATAGCCTTGTTGTGTGTTCCTGCCCTGGCATGAACTTGGAGTAGTCCTGTGTATTATTTAACTTTCCCTGTTGACTGGCTTGAGTGGTTTTGCATAAAGTTATCTGAGCTGATTATTAAACATTTGCAGTTTTTAATTGAATGATCATATGACAGGTATTTTTCAAAGACTTTTATCATCCTTCATTGAACCTCTGAAAGTTCTCAACATATTTTAAAATAACTTTCTCCTCTAGATAGCTGCTGCCCCCTCTTAGATTGAGTTCACTTAGATTGAGGCCAGGAGTTCAATGCTGAAAGGTTTTAGGAGCTATACATGTCAAGAAGGAAGAAGGCAGTTGCAGCTCTGCTCTGCATCTTGGATAGTTCTTTTCAGTTGTCCCCAGTTGAGGGAAGGTGATGGACCTTTGTATGTACTGGCTAATTAGTGGCAGCTGACCATCCTTCTAGGGCATCACTTTGAAAAAGGTCATGTCCTGCATCTGGCTGATGGCCAGTCTGTGTGCCATCAGGAACCAGGTAGGGGAACACCTACCCTAAAAAGGGGGTTAGGTGGAGTAATTCGGTATCCACCACCCTGCCCCAAAGAATCCAAACACTTAAAAAAGAAACAAATATAGGGAGCATAGGGTGTTGGCATGTGGTGGTAAGTCCTTTTATCTGCAATGTCCAAAAGACCAAATGCCACAGCAAAACTGAAGAAGAGATCATACTTCCTTTGTTAATTACTAGCCAACAGATTTCCAACTTCTTAGACGTTCATGAGGTACTTGGATAATTCATATAACTGACTATGGATTAGGTGGGACCAGGTTCTACACTTGTGAAATGGCTGGTCCCAAGTTGAGTAGTTTTCCTCAAGCATAAACTTGCATGTTCAGAATATGAATAATTATGTACATGTAAAGGAAATTGTTTCTGGAATATTTAACTCATGTTGAATTTATAGAACTGGAGGGATATCAAAACAAAAGGCAAGTAAGACACCCATACTACCAAATACAGAAACTTCTAGGGGACCCTGGGGATAGAGAGCAAGTATAGGAAAGCATAGCCTCTGTTGAAATTCCAGAACCCTGATGTGATATTTTAGTCTTAGTTGGGGATACAGTTTAGGAGTTCTGTTGCTAAAGGATAGGTCAATGTACCTTGGGGTTAGGGGACCAAAGAACTGAATCAGCTTTCTGGGATTTCCAAAAAGCAGTTGCATTCAGCAAATTTCTGAAACTTAGCATGGTTTGTGGTATAAGTGGAATAAGTAAACAATGCCAGAGTCATATATAATTATATGTAATCTCTTTTCCAATTACAGATTAAGTCATTTGCAAAAGTGAATATAGTGCTCCTTCTGCGTTTCTACCTCTGAGTAAGTGAAGGACGAAGTGGGCTGTGTTTATCCACTGTTCGTCTTAACAGTTTGGATGTGTTATAGGGACTAGAGATAGGAAAACTTGAGGTGAAGGTGCGTGTGTGTACACATGTGTGTTTTGACCAATTAACTTGGCTCACCAATAAGTCCCCCTCAGCTCCTAAATAACTCTTGTATTCTTTGCCTTGATCTGCATTGCTCCAGGAACTCTGTAATGCTAAATTGTGGAAGATACTATTACCCTGTTTTCATTATGGATGTAATGGAAAGAAAAAGAGATCACTGCTATTTATTCAGAAAAGGAATAGATTCGAGCTGCCGTGGTGAGAGGTTGTATTTATTTATTATATTTTATTTTAAAGAGAAAACAATAAAAACAAAGAACTTCAAAAGCAAGGTAGTGACAGTAGTTAATATATTGTGTATTATCTTCAAGGTAGTTCCTCAGATTACATGATACAGGCTTGCATAATTGATCAAACAATACAAGCACAAACCCTTTTTTCAATGAATTTAAAAGAAATCAGAAGTATAATTATCTTAGCTATCTTTTGTGTGTGTATATATATATTGTTTGTTTTCCTCTTCCCTTCTTTTTATTTATTTGTTTACTTATTTGGTACCAGGGATGAAACTGATGACTTCATGCTTGCCAGGCAGGCACTTGTGCCACTGAGCTATATCCTTGGACTTCCCTTCTTTCTTATCCTTTCACCCATCCCAGTTATTCTTTACTTTTGAGCTGTTTTTTTTCCCTTTCACAATACTATTGTAGATTTTGGGTCTTACTTTCTTTTTCAGTTTCTTGCACTAGGGAGACAATATGATGTTTACACATGTGGGTCTGGTTTATTTCACTTACAAGTATATACTCTAATTGCATCCATTTACCTATAAAAGTCTTGAGTTTATCCTTCTTTATAGCTGAGTAGTAGTCCATTATATAAAAATACCACATCATTTTAATCCATTCCTCAGTTGCAGGGCATTTGGGTTGTTTCTAAGATTTAGCTGTTACAAATTGTGCTGCTATAAACATAGGTGCACATGTATCGCTGCAGTATGTTGCTTTTAATTCTTCTGGGAAGATACCTAGAAGGGGAATAGCTGGGTTGAATGGGACCTGTTTCTAGGTTTTTGAGGAATCTCCACATTGATTTCCACACTGGTTGTACCAGTCTACCCTCCCACCAACAGTGGAGAAAAGTTCCTTTTTCCCCACAGCTGCTCCAGCATTTGTTATTGGTTGATTTCTTGATTGTAGCCATTTTTTCTGGGGTGAGATGGAATCTCAGTATTGTTTTGATTTGCATTTCTTGAATTACCAATGATGTTGAGCATATTTTCATATATTTATTTGCCATTTCTTCATCTGAGAAGTGTGTATTCATCTCCAGTGCCCATTTTTGAATTGAGTTTTTTAATTTAGGGGGGAGTTTGTGTTTTTTCAGTTCTTCATATGTTCTAGATAAAAGTCCTTTATCTGAGGAACTGTTGGCTAAAATATTTTCCCACTCTGGGTTTTCTTTTCACTCTGTTGGTGATTTCTTTTGAAGTGCAAAAGCTTTTCTTTAAGAAGAGATCCCAGTTGTCGATTCTTTAAAGTACTTCCCGTGTTGTTTGGTTTTTGTTCATGAACTCTCTGCCTACCCCTATGCCTTCAAGATTTCTACGTACTTTCTCTTCCAGTAGATTTAGTGTTTCTGTTTTACTATTTAGGTTTCTGATCCATTTGACTTTAGTTTAGTGCATGGTGATAGACATAGGTCTAGTTTTAGTCTGTGGCATGTGAAAAGCCAGTTTTTCCAACACCACTTATTAAAGAGGCTATCTTTCTTCTAGTGAACATGTGTAGCCCCTTCGTCAAATATAAGGTGGCTGAGTGTCTTTGTAGTTGTATTTGCATCTTCTAATCTGTTTCATTGATCCTCTAGACTAATTTTTTGCCAGTACCATGCTGATTTTATCACAGTAGATTTGTAGTATAATTTCAAGTGAGGGATTGAGATGCCTCCTGCCTTGCTTTTGTTGCCCAGAATTGCCTAAATCTGTAAGGTATGTCAATGGTATTTTGATTGGGATTGCATTAAATCTGTGTAACAGGTTTTTTTTTTTTTTTTTTAAATGTACTGGGGATCAAACTCACAACCTCTTGCCTGCCAGGCAGGTACTTATGCCACTGAGCTAAATCCCCAGCCCTATTTTTTGTGACAGGGTCTCACCATACAGTTCAGACCGGCCTTGAACTCACTTTGTAGCCCAGGCGGATCTTGAACTCATGATTCTCCTGCCTCAGCCTTCCGAGTGTTGGGATTAAAGGCGTGCGCCACCATACCTGGCTTGTGTAACAGTTTTGGGAGTATGGACACTTTCACAATGTTGATTCTTCCTATTTATGAAAAAGGGATATTTTCCCATTTTCTGATATCCTTTTCAGTCTTTTTGTAGAGTGCTGTATAGATCTTTTATTTCCTTTGTCAGATTAATTCCCATGTATATCATTTTTTTTTTTTTGGATGCTGTTGTGAAGGGTGTGGTTTCCCTGCTTTCTCTCTGTGAGTTTGTTGTTTTTGTGCAGGAATGCTATTGATTTTTGAGTGTTGACTTTGTGTCCAACTATACTACTGAATTTGTTTATTCCAGAAGT
The DNA here is from genome assembly GCA_004363535.1 of Dasyprocta punctata. Lineage (NCBI taxonomy): Eukaryota > Metazoa > Chordata > Mammalia > Rodentia > Dasyproctidae > Dasyprocta > Dasyprocta punctata. The sequence goes on from RJWM01003451.1 coordinate 77,066, forward strand.
CTTTTGGTGGAGTTTTCAGGGTATTCTGTGTAGAGTATCATGTCATCTGTGAATAATGATAGTTTAACTTCTTCCTTTCCTGTCCTTATTCCTTTTATTTCTCTCTCTTGTCTAACCACTCTGGCTAATGTGTCCAGAACTATATTGAATAGGAGTGATGATAGTAGACATCCTTGTCTTGCTCCTGATTTTAGAGTAAAAGTTTTCAGTTTTTGTCCATTAAGTATGATGTTGGCTGTTGGTTTGTCATAGGTGGCTGTTATCAGTTTGAGGTAAAGATCATCTATTCTGATTTTCTTTAGTTTTTTTTTCATCATGAGTGTAACATAGATAGGTATTGATGATCTTGTCAATTATCACAGGATCTGTAATGATTTCACCCTTTTCGTTCCATATTGCATGAATTTGAGTCTTTTCTTTCCTTTTTTTGTAAGGTTGACTAGGGGTTTATCGATTTCGTTTGTTCTTTCAAAGAACCAACTCTTCAATTCATTGAATTCTTCATATTTTCTTGGTTTCAGTTTCTTTAATTTCTGCTCTGATCTTTATAATTTCCTCTCTTGTGTGGGATTTGACTTTGATTTGCTCTTCTTTTTCTAGAAACTGTAGGTAGCATTAGATTATTTGTGCTCATTCTGTTTTCCTGATGGTGGAAATTCACTATAAATTTCCCTCTTAGGACTGCTTTCATTGTGTCTCACAAGTTTCTGTGAGTCATATTTGCATTTTTGTTTGATTGTAGATATTGTTTAATTTTTTTTCCTTTAATTTGGTCTCTGACCCATCAGTTGTTCTGAGGAGTGTTATTTTTTAACATCCATGTATTTAAGGAGTTTCTGCAGTTTCTTTTGCCATTAATTTTCAATTTTATTGAACTATGATCAGGTAACACAAATGGGAGAATTTCAGTTATTTTGCATTTACTTAAGTATGTTGTATGGGCTATTATATGGTTTTGTTTTAGAGAATGTCCCACGTGCAGCTGAGAAGATTGTGTATTGTGATGTTGTTGGGTGGGGCACTCTGTAAATGTCTACTAAGTCCATTTGTTCACAGGTTTTCTTTAGTCTTGATATTTCTTTACTGATTTTTTATTTTGTTGACCTTTTTGTTTGTAACAATGGGTTTTAAAGGTCTCCTGTTACAATCGTGTTATTGCTTATATGTTTTTTCATGTCTATTAGTATTTGTCTTATATAGTTGCGTGCTCCTGTATTGGTGCATATATATTTATGATTGTTCTCTTCCTCTTCAAGTTTTCACTTAGTAAGTATGTAGTGACCTTCTTTATCTCTTGTTCTAATCATTTTTGAAGTTCATATTGTCAGCAAACAGAATAACTACCCTGCTTTTTTCTGGGTTCCTGTTGAATGGAGTGTTGTTTTTCATCCTTTGGCTTTTAGTCTGTGAATTTCTTTTTGAGTTAAATCTGTTTCTTGTATACAGCATATTGTTGGATTTTGTTTGTTTCTTTTTTTTTTCTTTTTCTTGTGTGTGTGTGTGTGTGTGTGTGTGTGTGTCTATCGGGAATCAAGTGCAGGACCTTGAGCTTGCCAGGCAGGGACTTATGCCTCTGAGCTATGTCCCTGGCTAGGTCCTGTTTCTTGACCCATTCTGCCAGTCTGTTTCTTTTGATAAGTGAATTGATGATGATAACTGATATGTATTGTCCTATCTTTGTCATGTTATTTTTCTGCTGTTGGTTCCCTATTTCTCTCCTCTGTTTAATTGCTTGCCCTGCTTGGTGGTTTCTTTCTGTTGTTGTTCTTGGAATTGTGGTCATGTTTGTCTCTGTCTAGAACATCTTTCAGTACCCTTTGTAGTGTTGGATTGGTGGTCATGAATTTCTTCAGTTGTTCTTGTTGTGTAAGTATCTTGTTTGTCCATTGATTTTGAAAGATAATTTTGCAGGGTTCATCAGTTTGAGTTGGTAGTTTTTTCAGTACTTGGAATACTTCACTCTAAGCTCTTGCATTAAGGGCTTATGTTGAGAAGTCTTATCACAGACCTGGCCTAGATCCCTAATCTCCCAAAAGAGTGTATGGTGAAGGCTTAAATGAATGAGATGATAGTATGATTTTAGGGCTCCAGAAGAATTGAAACCCTCTGCAGAGTTTGGGACTCTGGTGGCTAAGACAGGGGATGTCTCTGGGTGGCCCATATTTATTTAGTATTCAAACAAGGAGAGGGTTAAAGTGGAAAATGCAGGAAACTGAACAAACCTTGGGAGTGGTTCAAAGACTTTTCCAAGTAATGGATTATTTTAATTTAGGAGAAGTACCTTGGGAGAAGGTCTCCATGTTGCATTTCACTACAGGAAAGAAATGTCTACAGTTACGGTCTTTATTTAGTGAATTGGAGCCAGATATCCCCAGTTGTGACCTTATCTTGCCCATTGAGGCGTCTCTTTGTTCTCGGGTGGCCATGCCCAGGCCAAGCCACAGCCCTGCACATGTGTTTGGTTTCCAATTTCAGCGGCTCCAAAGTCTGCCATGATTCTGATGGGCTTTCCTATATAGGTGGTGTTTCTTTTCTCTAACAGCTTTTAATACTCTGTTCTTGTGCTGAATTTCTGGAGTCTTGATTATTATATGCCTGGGTGTAGATTTATTTTCATTATGGCTAGTTGGGGTTCCATATGTCTCACATATCTTTATGTCAGGTTGTTTTCTCATTTTGGGGAAATATTCTGGTATTACTTCTGCAAATAGTTTTTTTTTTAATGTCATTTATCTTGGCTCATGCTTTTTCATTGACAAATTATTTTTCTATTATTTTCCTTTTCATCGTCTTGTAGCTGTCGAAATATTATTTCCTGCTCTTTTTTATTTTCAAGAGATCTTTCCTTTCATGATTGCTAGCAGTGATCCTTTCTTTAAGGTCTGAAGGTCAGTCTTCAGTTTCATTCAAGTGGCTTTGCCTGCTTTCATTGGAATTTTTGATTTCTTGGATATCTGTTTGAATCTGTTTCATGCATTCTGTTTCTTTCCTGTATTGATCATTCACAATTTCCATCCTCTTCCTATCATCATCTGTTTTCTTATCTGTATCTGCTCTAGATTTGCTGAACATTTCCTTAAAAAAGTTGGCATTACTTTTTTTACCTGAGAGAATATTTCTGATCTGATTGCCTCTAAAGTCTCATGGATTTTTTTGCTTACTTTGGTTCCTATCATTTCAAAAATTTCAGGTGTTTGTCTTTTATTTTCTTCACTGTCAATGTCTCCTGGACTTTTTCTGGGTGGGACTGGAGGTATGAGACAGCATTTTGCTTCTTTGTCTTGTAATTTTGTCTTTCAAAATTGATTTTGTTTTCTGTGATGATCCTTGTGAGTTTTTGTAATAGGTAGGTATATTGCAAGTATCAGTGCCTCTCTTGGAAAAGTCTGTTCTTCAGGTATGTCTTCAGTTGAGCTCCGGATTCTTCTTGAGCTGGTTGCCAGTCCTGCAAAGGCCTCAGTCACCTGTTGGCTTGTATTGTTATTGTTGCTTCAGAGTTTTCGGACTAGTCTCCCCTATCCATCCAGTGTGCCTTAGTTGGAACCATGTCAGCTACTGTGTCACTGGCATTCCTTCTGGTTTGTGGGACTTTCCTCGCCATGCATCTCACTCATGGCAATAGCAGGGAGAGTGACCACCCTCCTCAGGTGCTGTTTACTTGAGTTCCTGTGATGGGGATGACAAATTTTATATAAAGACACCCATCTCTGAACCTCTTGGAGGTTTGTAGTGATTTGTTCACTAGATGTGAAACAGCTAATCTGCTAGGTGGTTTACTGTATTGGCTAAAACTAGGACACTGCACAAAATGAAAAAAAAAAAACTCTTACAGTTTGCTCAGACAAGAGGAAAATTAACATTGAAATTCTGTGGAGGAAAGGCTGATGGCAAGAGTTGGATATGTGCAGTTTTCCAGGAGCTTTGACCTTAGGTGGTCTTACCCTGCGTGACCCCTAGAATGTTTCATGGTGCTCTGAGAGTGCGGAGTAGGGAGTGCTAACCTGTTGCATGTGTTTCTTTCTCTTCTCCATCTGTCTAATATTCCTTCATACGTGCATTTACCATTGATATGTTGAAGTTAGGGGATACTTATTACACAATTCAGATGAGTAGTCTGCAGCTGTGCCTTTTCATTGTGACTCACTTCTGCCAACTGTTGACAGAAGAGTTTTCTGATCAGGAAGTGTAGAACTATGCAGAGAGAAATGACTGTTAGACAAGAAACTTTTAAAGAACCAGAATTTTTGAAAAAGGATGAAGTCTGTCAAGAAAGGCAAAACCAGCAGTGATCTGTAGAGTGGAGATCTGGGAAATACATCAAAACAAGAAATGGAAAAAAGTATAGTAAACAGCATTGTCAATTAAGACAATGGAAAGAAGCAGTAAGTACATATTGGGCTTGGAAACCCACAGAAGACCTCATGCCACACAGAACTTCCCTGCTCTTCTACTCCTTCCTCTGGGCCCTCCCTCTCCCCTCTTGGGTTGTTTAGAAGGTGAACTTTCAAAGCAGGAGAGAGCTTTGGTTCCCTTAAGCTAGTGTTATGTAATATCCTTGAGAAGCAGGAGATGGTGGTTAAGGACAGGCTTTGGAACCAGCAGACTTCTGTCCCTCAGATGGGACTTAAATGGTGGACCTCAGAAAAATTAGTTCTTGTGAAAAGTTTAGTTGAGCGTGAGTGCTTAAAACAGTTACTATTACATGCCAAGAGTCGTAACTGAATTTGTAAAAACCACTGTCCTATGCTCTTAGGCCAACCCATACAAACTTTGAACCTGAGCTCAATTTGAGCAGGGAGGTAGACTCTACATAGCCTCACATGGAGACTGAGCAATAAATAATCCTGGGATATGGTTGGGGTTTTTAAAGCAGCTGCATATCCTTTCAAAGGGTTCTGGATGCCCACATACTGTTCCTGTGGAGAATTCCTTTACTTATAGCCCCTAATTTTTTAAAAAAGGCTGTCCCAACTGGAACATCTGCCTGTTCACATACTGGCTTAGAATTTACATGGGATAATGGACTGCTTTATAAAATATATGGAAATATTTATTCAGCTCCTAAACATAAACTGGACCCAGAAGAACACAAAATTTAAAGGCATTTTTAAAAAAATCTATTTTATTCAAGCATAGAAAGAAAAAAAAGAAGAAAAAAAAAACTATAACAAAATTTCAAAACATTTCAGTCAGGAGACAACAATACATTGCACATTGTCATCCCCAAGTCAGTCACCTAGGGCACAAGACATCTGCCTTCAATTGTTCGAACAACACCAGTGCAAATCTTTCTCTTGAGCGAACTCAGAGAAATCAGTAGTATAACTATCTTAACTATTTTTATATGCATATACATATACATATACATGTTTTTTCTTTCATCTTGTCACACTAATGAAATAATACAGTGTTTACACGTGTGTCTTATTTATTTCACTAATGAGAATGTTCGGAAGGTGCGTGCATGTACCTATAAAAGTGTTCAGTTTATCCTTCTTTATGACTGAGTAGTAAGTACTCCATTGTATAAAAATACCACATCTTTTTTATCCATTCCTCAGTCCATGGGCATTTAGGTTGTTTCCAAGATCTAGCTATTACAAACTGTGCCTCTATAAACATGGGTGCACATATATCACTGTGGTGTGATGTTTTTAAATCTTTTGGGAAAGTACCTAGAAAGGGAATAGAATGGCTGGGTCAAATGGAACCTCCAATCCTAGTTTTTTGAGGAATCTCCACAGTGGTTGCACCAGTCTGTATTCCCACCAACAGTTGAGAAGGGTTCCTTTTTCTCCACAGCCCCTCCAGCATTTGTTATTGGTTGATTTCTTGATACTAGCCATTCTTTCTGGGGTGAGGTGGAATCTCTATGTTGTTTTGATTTACATCTCTCGAATGATCAGTGATGTTGAACATTTTTCACATATTTATTTGATGTTTGTACTTTTTCATCTGAGAAGTGTGTATTCATCTCAGATGCCCATTTTTGGATTGGGTCTTTAAATCTGGAAGAACTAATTTTTTTTGGCATTATTTTTATGTTCTTGATATTAATGCTTTGTCTGAGGAACAGCTAATAAGCATTTTCTCCTACATTGTGGGCTGTCTCTTCACTGTGTTGGTGGTTCCTCTTACTGTGCAAAAGCTTTCCAGTAGGGTGAGATAGCATTTGTTGATTCTTTGCGATATTTCCTGTACAATCTGGGTTTTGTTCATAAAGTTTTTGTCTACACTAATGTCGTCAAGAGTTTACTCTGTCTTTCAGCAGATTTAATGTTTTTGTGTTAAAATGAAGATCTTTGATACATTTTGATTTTAGCTTAGTGCATGGTGAAAGATATGGGTCCAATTTTAATCTTCGGCATGTGTAGAGCCAGTTTTTCCACAACATTTATTAAAGAGGCTTTCTTTCTTACAGTGAATGTGTTTGGTGCCTTTGTCAAAGATAAGGTAGATTAGTGTGTCTGCAGTTGTTTCTGCATCTGCTAATCTATTTCATTGATCGTTGGGTCTGTATTTTTGTCTGTACCACCTTGTGTTTATCACAGTAGCTTTGTAGTATAATTTCAGTTCGGGAATTGTGTTGCCCCTGTGTTGTCTTTGTTGCCCAGGATTGCCTTTGCTATGCAGGTATCTTCTGGTTTGAGATGAATTTTAGGATTGTTTTCTCTAATTCTGTAAGATATGCTGTTGGAATTTTGGTTGGGATTGCATTGAATCTGTATAGCAGTTTTGGAAGTGTGACCATTTTCACTATATTGGTTGGAAGAACCAAGAGCATGGAATATCTCTCCGTTTTCTAATATCCTCTTTAATCTCCTTTTTCAGAGTACTGTAGTTTTCAATGTAGAACTCTTTTTCATCTTTTGTTAGATTGATTCCTAAATATTTCATTTTTTTCTTTTGGATGCTATTGTAAAAAGTATTCTTTCTCTGATTTCTCTCCCAGCGAGTTTGTTATTCGAGTACCAGAAAGCTCTTGATTTTTGAGTATTGCCTTTGTAACCAGCTATGTTACTGAATTTGCTTATTAAATCTAGAAGTCTTTTGGTGGAGTTTTTGGGGTCTTCTAAGTAGAGCATCATGTCATCTGCAAATAACAATAGTTTAACTTCTTTCTTTCCTAACTTTATTCCTTTAATTTCTTTCTCTTGTCTAATTGCTCCAGCTAAAGTTTCCAGGACAATGTTGAATAGTTGTGGAGACAGTGGACATCCTTGTCTTGTTCCCGATTTTAGAGTGAAAGCTTTTAGTTTTTATCCATTTGGTATGATGTTGGCTGTTGGTTTGTCATAGATGGTTTTCACCAGATTGAGATAAAGACCATCTATTCCAATTTTCTGTAGGGTTTTTATCATGAATGGGTGCTGAACTTTGCCATAAGCTTTTTCTTCATCTATTGAGATGATCCTATGATTTTTGTCCTTGGCTCTGTTCATATGATGTCTTACATTTATGAATTTACGCATGTTGAACCATCCTTGCATCCCTGGGATGAATCCCACTTGATCATGGTGTACAATCTTTTTGACGATTTGCTGCAGTCTGTTTGCCAGTATCCTACTGAGGCTTTTTGCATCAATATTCATGAGGGACATTGGCCTGTCATTCTCTTTCTTAGTTCGATCCTTCTCGGTTTTGGAATCAGAGTAATGCTTGCTTTGAGGAATGAATTTGGCAGTATTGCTTCCCTTTCAGTTTCATTAAAGAGCTTGAGAAGTAGTGGTGTTAGGTCTTCACTAAATTTCTTGTAGAATTCAGCAGTGAATCCATCAGGGCCTGGGCTTTTCTTTGTTGAAAGGTTTTTAATTACATCTTCAATTTCATTTATTGATACGGGTCATTTAGAATTTTTATATCTTCTTGATTCAACTTTGGTAATTCATTTGTATCTAGGAATCTGTCCATTTCTTCTGTATTTTCCATCTTATTAGAATACAAGTTTTCAAAGTAGGTATAGATGATTTTCCGAATTTCTGCAGGGTCTGTTGTGATTTTGCCCTTTTCATTCCTAACTGAGTGGATTTGAGTTTTTTCTTTCCTTTTTTTTTGATAAGGTTGGCCAAGGATTTGCCAATTTTATTTAATCTTTCAAAGAACCAACTCTTCGATTCATTGATTCTTTGCATTGTTTTTTTAGTCTCCAGTGTGTTAATTTTTGCTCTGATCTTTGTAATTTCCTTCCTTGTATGATGTTTTGTTTTAGCCTGCTCTTCTTTTTGTATTAGTTTGTTGTTCACCATTAAGTTATTTATATGTGTTTGCTCTTTTCCTGATATGAGTATTTACTGCTGTAATTTCCCACTTAAGACTGCTTTCATTGTGTCCCACAAGTTCCACTATGTTGTATTGTCATTATCATTCATCTGTAAAAACTGTCTTAATTTCTTCTTTAATTTCATCTGTGATCCATTGGTTGTTCAGTAGGGTGGCATTTAATTTCCATGTGTTGATGAAGTTCTTGTGGTTTCCTTTGGCATGGATTTCCAATTTCATTGCACTGTGATCTGATAGTAAGCCTGGGGTAATTTCAGTTCCTTTACATTTACTTAAGCTTGTTCTGTGAGCTGGTGTATGGTCTATTTTGGAGAATGTTCTGTGTGCAGATGAGAATGTGTGTTTTGATGTTGTGGGATGGAACACTCTATAGACATCTACTAAGTCCATTTGCTCGAAAGTTTGATTTAGTTCTAATATTTATTGTTAATTTTTGTGTATTTGATCTGTCTTTTTGCGACAGTGGGGCATGGAGGTCTCCCAATACAATTCTATTAAGGCTTACTTGATTTTTCATGTCCATTAGTAATTGTTTTATATAGTTGGGTGCACTGGTATTTTTTACATATATTTTTATGATGATTATCTCTTCCTCTTGGATTGTTCCCTTCATGAGGATGTAGTGACCTTCTTTATCTGTCTTAATCAATGTTGGCTTGAAATTGACTTTATCTGCAAATAAAACAGCTACCTCTGCTTTTCTCTGTATTCCTATTGCATGGAGTATTGTTTTCTATCCTTTGACTTTCAGTCTGTGAATTTCTTTTTGAATTACATGTGTTTCTTGTACACAGTATATTGTTGGATCTTGCTTTTTGATTGATTTTTCATCTGTGTTTTTTGACTGGTGAATTGAGACCATGATTTTTGATGATTGTAACTGGTATGTATTGACTTATCCTTGTCATGTTATTTTCCTTTTGTTGCCTCCCCACCTTTTTTTCCCCTTCTTCTAATTGTTTGCCTTTCCTGGTGGATTCCTTCTGTTGGGGTTCATGGAGCTGTAGTCCTTATTACCTGTTTCTAAAATATCCCTCACAATATATTGGAGTTCTGGTTTGGTGGTCATAAATTTTCTCAGATGTTCTTTGTCCTGGAAGTATCTTATTTCTGCATCAATTTTGAAAGATAGTTTTTTTGGGTACAGCAACTTGGGTTGAAAGTTGTTTTCCTTTAGAGCACGCTCTCTGTGACTTGAGAGTTTGTGCTGAGAAATCAGCTATGATTCTGATGGACTTTCCTTTATAGGTGATTGTTTTGTTTTCCCTAACAGCTTTTAAGATTCTATTCCTATGTTGAATTTCTGTAATCTTGACTATGATATGCCTGGATGTAGATTTTTTTGATCATTTCTAATTGGAATTCTATATGCCTCATTTATTGGTATGTCAAGTTCTTTTTCTCTACCAGGAAAGTTTTCTGTCACAATGTCTGTGGACATGTTTTTAATGTCATTTGTGGTATCTCCTCCTTGTTCATTGACTCCAATTAATCTTAAGTTATTCTTCTCTGTCTCATTTAGCAACTGCTGGATTGATACCTCATGTTCCCTTGCTAGTTTTGAGAAATCTTTCTTTTCCTGATCACTAACTGCAAGCCTGTCTTCAATATCTGAGATCCTGCCCTCACATTGGCCTAATCTGCTTTGAATGCTTTCAGTGGAGTTTTTATTCTGGATATCTGCTTGAATCTGTTTTATGGATTCTATTTGTTTCCTGTGCTGCATTTCCATAATTTGTTGAGGCTTGTCTAATTTTTTGTCTGTGTCTGCTGTAACATTGCTAAGCATGGTGTGTATTTTGGTAATCTCTGTAGTTATTTGAGAGATTATTTCTGATTTCATTTTTTCCAGAGACTCTTTCAGTTGCTTTGTTGTTACCACTTCAGAGAGTTCTGATAGGGGGCTTTCGGATTTTCCAGCTTCATTGCCCCCTGGGTTTGCCTTTGGTGAACTGGGTGTGTGAGGTTGCGTCTTGTTTAAGTGTCTTCTCATTTCTTTTTTAGTTTAATTCCTGGGGTTGCTTGTAAGTTGCCTATGGTAGGTTGCTTTATTGGTGGAGTATAGGACACTTAATTGATGGTTACTTCTCTAAGGTATCTTCCAGGTGTAGCTAGTTTTTGGGTTGTGAGCCTGTTGGACGATCTTACCTCTTCAGTTTGTTGGAGATGAGAAGCTGTTACACATTTGGCCTAGTCCTTGGTTCTTTTCTTCATTTTGTTTTTGGTACCAGTGATCGAAGTCACAACCTCGTGCCTGCCAGACAGGCGCTTCCACCACTGAGCTAAATCCACGGCCCTAGTCCCTGGTTCTTTGGCACTGCCACAGTATTTTGTTTGACTCTTAGTTATTCTTAGTCATGGATTACCAGGACTAACGGCTCTTTACAACAGTTATGTCAATTGTGGCTGTAGTGGTACGAATAGCATCAAACATAGCTTTGAAAACAACAAACTTAGCTAATTCTTAATTTGCAACTTTTAACCATATGATCAAAATTCGTGATTATGTAACAAAGTATAAAACAAACCAGATAATTATATGAAATGTGTAAGTCTGTAATGTGTCAATTTTGCCCTTGGGGTTAAAATTTAAAATGGATTAAGGAGAAAATAGAGAAGTAGAAAAAGAAAAAGAGACTGTAAGCAAGGTTGGAGGATAAAGATGGATCCTGCCAACTTGGGGAAGTTGGTGTAGAAGACTGAAGGAAAATTGATGTGGAAGAGATAAAAGGTAGAACAGAACAGAAACACAGCCACAAAGAGGTTAGGAACTGTTCTCACACTCATAAAAAAAGAGAGAGAAATAAGCAAAACAAAGAAGAAAAGAAAAAAACACAAACAAACAGTCTACTTCCAGGATTCTCTCTGACTTGACTAGTAGACAGCCTGTGGAGACAATCCTGAATCGTTCCTATGTATCCCAGCAAGCTAGCTGTTGCTTTGTGGCGGAGTAGTGGATAATATCAACAGGCCTGCCCCGAGACCAGACTCATTGGGCTTGCCACAGTCCAAACAGTTTCCACGGGTCTGCAGCCAGCTAGAAGCTACTAGAGGAAGGTGGCAGCAGTTCTGGTTCTGGATTTGTCTGGCCTGACTCCAAAATGGCTCCCAGTCAATCACTGTCTCCTGCAGGAGAACTGAGTCCTCTCCACTTACTGCCAGTCAGTACTGTCCTCCGTGTCCACCACTCCCCTGCACTGCTCTGTCTCTTTGCAGAGGCCTCCAGGGTTGCTAGCTGCCACTGTCACCATCACTGTATGTTTCCAGGTTTCAACAGTTCCTCTCTTGCAGTGAGTCTGGCTCTGGGCAAAGGTGCCTCCAGCTACCGCCACCTTCTTCATTGAAGTTTTTCTTTGTACTTTTTACTCTTTCTGTGGGTTTCATTTCACACTTCAGATTCTTCCTAAGTCCAGGGGACCCATTTCCTTCCTTCTTGTCTTCCTCATGATGCTGTATTCCAGTGTCTGGACAGTGACTCTCAGAGAGGCTGTTTTCTCTGCTGCTTACTGTTCCACCATCTTACTGCAAGTCTCTAAAGGCATTTGCACCATTATGTTATTTGTCTTTACTCCACAAATTGTGTTAAGAATTTGTATAGTTAAACTATTTGTGCTTTACTACAGCTCTTAAAAAAGAGGATAAATAATATTACCAGTTTTACAGATTAAGTAATTCGCTCAAGAGCAAACAGATAATACCTGTTATCATTTGGATCTCAATTGTTCCCTAAAATCTCATGTGTTGAAGTCTTAGTTCCCAGTGCAGCTGTGTCTAGAAATGAATCATGAAGGTTCTGACCTCAGTAATAGATTATTCATTTATGGATTCATAGTTTAGTGAACTTTGGGGTAGGAGCTTTGTTAGAAAAGTGAGCTCTCTTGCTTTGCTTCCTGGCTACTGTGGGGTGAAGAGCTTGATCTTCCATGTGCTCCCTGTCATCCACAGACTAAAATCTCTCTCGAAACTGAGATAAAATACATTTTTCCTCATTTTAAGTTGATTATCTCAGGTATTGTCTCACAGCTATGGAAAGCTAGCAGTATCCTGTTACTTGACTGGATAAGACACCACTAATTGTAAGATTCATCCTAATATATAAGGTGTTAAAATGTGTAAAGATCTTTTTCATTAATGAAATGTGGTAAGTAGCTGAGCCTGGATTCTACCCCATGTTTTTCTGAGTTCAGAGCTTGCAGATTTTTTTTTTCCTCCCTATTATACATGAAGACTAAACTGGTAAAGATGAAACAAGCACAAATAAGAGAGAGTGACAATAATAATAATAGTCATTGTTTATTGGCTGCTATAAAATAGCAGTGCTTTCATATACTTTAGTTCTGAGAGCATTCTTAATCTTTGTAACCACTCTGAGGTGCAAGTACTATCCTTTTTTATAAACAAGGAAGTTGTGATAGGCACACATGTTACTGTTTTCAAATTAGAATGGATACACAGTTTTCCAAGGTCAGAAAACTAGAGTTATTAAGAATCAATTCTATAACTGTGGTACTCAAATTTATTCATAACCATGGCCAACCAGCTGTGGTTCCAGAAGGGTGTGATCTGACACAGAAGTGGTCAGTGTTCTCTAGGAGTATCTGACACAGACTTGTGGGAAACAGGAAGGATTCCGAAAGAGGGTGGTGTAGGTGCCAACGTAGGAGTTTATTCCTGGATTAGGGGGCAAACAGGGATGGAAGACAAAAAGACACAATTAATTTGAAATGCAGGGTTTGGGGGCTCTTGCCTCCAGTGGACAAAGAACCCTAAGCATTTGGTTCACCTCACTTTTGTTTACTTAGACATAGGAGCAAACAATTAGAGGAGCAGAAGATTCATCTGTCTCCTATTATCTGTAGTATATGCCCAGATAAATAACCAGATCTCAGCTGTGTTTACTGTTCCCTTAATCTTGTAATATGCCACCATGCCTGCATGTGCGAGGATCACAGCTTGCCATTTTTCGTTGTGCCCACAGAGAAGTTCAATTAGGCCTTCATTCTCATTATCTGGTCTGCTACATGGTGGCACCTAAACTCAGTTGTAAATGTTAGTCTCTTTCTAGTCATTATGCAGCTAAAAATAATCATGGTTGCTTTACATGACAGACCTCCACAAGTCACATATCTTTAAACTAGGCATTAGCTAGAAGGATCTTATTTTATTTGTAATTTGCATTATTTCTACTTCCTGAGAAGAAATAAAGTGATTTAAAAGGAACATTATAAATGAGACACTTGTTGGGGAGCCAGGGGGATGGCTGCATATATGTTCTTGGGAATCCAAAAAAGTAGAAAATTTATTCAGTGCTAATTAAATTAATTTCAGTTTAATTTGGAAACAATAATAAACTTTTTTTTATTTTAAAGGGAATAAAACTAAACAAAATGAAACAGAACAAAGCCAGTCAAACCAAAACAGTGAAAGTGATACAGGACTTCAAAACAAGCTTATAGAAAATCAACAGTGGCTACCATAATACCTCTTGTTATCTTCAGAATAGCTGCCCATACCATCAGACATGATAAAATCAAACAAAACAGAACAGAACAAAATCAATCAAAACAGAACAAAGTAGTGAAAGTGTTATAGGTTTTCCAAACAGGATAATAGGAAATCAACAATGGCTACCATATTATATTTTGTTCTCTTCAAAATAGCTGCTGATAACATCAGACATAATAGAATTAACCAAAACAAAACAGAGTACAAACCAAACCAAACAAAACAAGGAAACCATACATTACCTCAAAACAAGATAATAGAGAATTAACAATGCCTACCACCTTCCTTTTTTAGATGTTTCCTCCCCTTTCACTTTCACAACATCCATTTTATACTTTGGATTCCACTAACTCCTCCAGTTTTTTTGTACTAGGGAGACAACACGATGTTCACCCATGAGCATGATCTCAAATTGCATCCATTTACTTACAAGAGCCTCAGTGGGGCTAGGGATATAGCTCAGCAGCATAACGCCTTCCTGCCAGGCGCAAGCCTCTGCCAAAAGTCTTAAGGTTACTCTTCTTCATAGCTGAGTAGCTTTCCATTGTATAAAACTAGCGTATCTTTCTTATGCATTCTGTGGTTGATGGGCAAGCTACCCCTGTTTTTTTCTAGGTCCTTGTCACTTACAGAATTGTTTTCTCTGACCTTGAGTCCATGAGTATCCTTTCTAGTCGGATGTGTTTCTTGTATAAAGCATATTGATGGATCCTATCTCTTGATCCACTCTGTCCGCATTTCTTTTTATTGGTGAATTGAGGCCATCTACATTAATGGTTATGACTGACATGCTCTGGCTTATCTCTGCCATGCTAGCCTCCTGCTGTTGGCCCTCCACTTTTCCCCTCTGTTCAGTTGCCTGCCTTGCTCAGTGATCCCTCTTGCTGCTGTTCCTGAAACCATGATCATCATTATCTCTCCGTAGAATATCCTTCAATGCTCTTTGTAGGGTTGGTTTGGTGGTCATGAATTCCTTCAGTTGTTCTTTATCATGGAAGTATCTTGTTTCTCCATCAATTTTAAAAGATAGTTTTGCAGGGTACATCAGTCTGGGTTGGAAGTTGTTTTCTTTCAGCATTTGAAGCACTTCACTCTAAGCTCTTCTTGATTATCATGATGGTTTGTGTTGAGAAGTCTTCCCTAATTCTGGTGGGTTTTCTTTCATAGGTGATCTTTTCTCTAACAGCCTTTAGTGTTCTGTTCTTGTGCTGAATTTCTGAACTCTTGATTATTATATGTCTGGGTGTAGTTTTATTTTGATTATGGCTAATTGGAGTTCTATATGCCTCACTTACCTGTATGTCAGTCCTTTTCTCACGCTTGGGAAGTTTTCTGCTATTCTGTAAATAGCCTTTTTATGTCATATGTGTCATCCCTTGCTTTTTCACTGACTCCTGTCAGTCTTTAATTATTATTATTATTATTATTATTATTATTATTTGGCATCATCTTGCAGTTGAATTGTTATTTCCTGGTTCCTTGTTATTTTTAAGAGATCTTTTCCTTTCATGATCCCTAGCTGCAATCCTGTCTTCAAGGTCTGAAAGTCTATCTTCAGTTTCTTTCAAGTGGTTTTGCCAGCTTTCAGTGGAGTTTTTAATTTCCTGGATATCTCTTTGAATCTGTTTCGTGCAATGTAATTCCTTCCTACATTGTTCATTCAAGGTTTCCACCATTTTTCTATGCTCCTCTTTTTGATCTGTGTCTTCTTTAGATATGCTCAGCAATTTTTTCATTGTTTGTCATTTCTTCTTTTACCTGAGATATTATTTCTGATCCGATTACTTTTATAGCCTCATGAAGATAATTTTACTTCAGCCATTATTCCTTCAGACGTTTCAGGCATGTGACCTCCAACCTCTTCCATGTCTATATCTTCCAGACTTGTTCTGTGTGAGCTGGAGGTTTGAGATTGTCTTTTGCTTCTTTGTCTTGACATTTTCCTGGGTTTCTCTGGACGAGCCAGGCATTTCTCGCGTTGGCTTTCCATTAGCAGTGTAGGAGAATGGGCCAGGCACCTGGGTTTCTCCTAACCTAGGTTTCTGGGGTTGGGGCACACTTCTGCAGACATGCATGGCTTCTCCAAGACTGCTCTGATGGTGGCAGATGCACAGGGACATGGCTGGCTGTTTCTCCCCACCTGCATTGGCTACCAGTCCCAGTGGCAGCTGGTGGGCTTGCGGGGGAAGGGCTGGCTGGTTTTCCCTGCCTGTGCTGGCTACTGGTCCTCATGGCCGCTGGTGGGCTCATGGGGGGCCGTGGCTAATAATAATAAACTTTGACAGACACCAAGAGAACTTGTGAGACACAGAATCAATCTGAGTAGCAGACTGTGTTCCAGGTACACATCTACTTCCTCAGAAACATCTGACTGCTTCCTTGCCTTTAAAGTGAGGGACATGGGATTAAATAGTCTCAAACTTTTCAGATTCCAAAATTCTTTTGTTTGAAATCTTCAGATGTAGAAGTTGGTCTTTGAATTTTGATGTCAGTGAATTGAAATGGATAGTACATTTTTAATTCTGATTTTCCACAAATTGCATTTCAAAGGCAAAGTATTGTGGCCCCCTTTCCTCCACATTTTTGAGCAAAGAGACCTACTTACTGTTAATGATGGAAATGAGTTGCCATAGTTTTTGGCTCAAGATGCCTATTTGCTGCATCAGAGCCACTAAGCAGCCTAGTTGTCAGGAACTCCAGCCAGGTTTGCTGTTGAGAGTGTAGGTTTACCAGAGGGATGCCTGGGGCAAAGAACAACCATTTTTGTTGCTTTTCGAGAGTTTTAGTGGCAGTGATTAAAGGCAAGGCTGAATGGGAGAAGAAAAATATACTCACATTGAGGTCACTATACCAGAGACTGAATTCTAGTTGCAATTCCAAGTCTGTGTTTCTCAGGGGAGAAAGATTTTACTTTATACTAGTTCAAGGCTGTTTGATTACTCCAAACTTAACTCATTTAATAATGCTGAACTTACGTTAAAGAAAAGTGTTATTTAGTGATACGTGTTAAATCACAGTAAGGCAGACTTTATTCAGAACCATCATGACTGGTATAAAGGCCAAGGCAGTGGAATCTTGCAGTCAGGAAGGAGAGTGGGCTCAATACTGCTGCAGCATGGGCAGATGGGAATTAACAGCCAAAGTATAGGTTAGGGTCAGTGGATGGATAGTTAGTAAGAGTTAAAGGGGATTGAGTGTTGGCAGGATCAGGATTAAGGGGGAATCTGGTAATTGACCTAAGATGATTTTGCTAAAGACAGAACAGGTTGATCAGACATCATCTGAGGGATAGTGGACCACTAGGAAGCCACCTCCATCAGAAGTAGAGGATGTTGGGATATCAAGAATGGGGGCTTCTTGTTAAATTGAATTTTCTGGCTTCTTTGTTAAAAGTAGATTTTATGTGGAAGTGCACAGATGGGCATAGGAGAAGGTCCTGACTAAAGTTTGGCAAAGCAGAGTATCTTTACCACTTACTTGATAACTTCAAACTTAACCTTATTACCAGAAGACCCTAATTCATGCCTGGGGTGGATGAAGGGTTGATTGAAAATACCGGTGAGCTCAGCAGAAAAATTTGTAGTTCTGTATTGTAATCCCAAATATCGAGTATGGTAATCCAAGTACTGAAGTTCTTTCTCTAGTTTTCCTCACAATCCAAGAAATTATATTTATAAATCCACTGAGACGTTATTGGAATCCCGGCAAATTAATTCCAGTCTACCATCCCCGATGCAACCCACGGCAAGAGTGAAGATTCCGAGACATATTCAAGGTTAAAGGCAGCCAAGGGGTCCTGAGTCCAATCCTCGTGAGGACATGCAGACAAAGGTCTTCATCCTAGGCCTCTCCCAGAATTTATTAACTAGTGAAGCAAGGGGGTGGCTTGATGATGAGTGACAGTGAGTATGGGGGGAACTACGTGAGTAACTTGAGCTGGCTAACAAGGTAGTAAGAAAGGTATCTTTGTAAAATGCAGATAAAGATATGCAGGGGGATCAATTTGCATAACCCAATCAAGATAGCAACTGAATTGTTTTAGGAGGCTGCTGCTTCAGTTTCTGATATGCAAACTTTATGCCCTGGGAACTCATAGCCTCTTTCTCAAGGCTCATTCCCAGTCGACATTCCTGGAGCGCACTGGCTCTGCCATCCTGCTGTGCATTATATATTTTACAAAGGTCACTATGGGAGGAAACAGGACACTGTCTGATGGCTTTAAAGACTACATACCAGTACCTGCTTCTGGTATGTAAACTTTTATGCCCTGGGGACTCATAGCCTCTTTCTCGAGGCTCATACCTGGTTGACATTCCTGGAGCTCACTGGCTCTGCCATCCCACTGTGCCTATATATTTTACAGAGATCACTATGGGAGGCAACAGGACACTTTCGGATGGCTTTAGAGATTACATATCAGTACCTCGTTAGCCTTATTTGGAATGCTTAGAGCCAATTGAAGAGAGAAGGAAAAACCATAGTCAGCTTTGTATACATCAACATAAGGAAATAAGTCTCGATATAATCAAAGTTGCAGCAGTTTTTCTGCGTTCAAGGGGACCTGCTCAAGTTGTCTCCCACAGTTCCACAGAAGCCAAACTTGCAGTATTACTGCTATTGGAAAGTTACTGTGATATGAAGAAGTAAAGCTACAAGGCTGTTCTCTTCTGCAGACCCTTACCAATGCTACATGTGTCATTTCTCAGGCAACTGGGACAGGGATGATGCTCACCTACATCTGTCTGAATGCCGTTTTGTATCTCACTGAGTTGGGTCTGCTACAGCTCAAGCTGCTGTCCTAACTGCCCAAAGATTGAAGGTCATTGGCGTCCTGCTCAATAACCTGTACAAGTACATGAGTGGCCTGCAGAAACCAAGGATGCCCACTTAGTACAACTTTCTCTGGATGGAGCTAATGTCATGATACATGTTGGAAGAGTCCCTGTGCTTGAGGAGTCCTTCATCAGCCTTGAAGTTAAGTGGTAAATCCTGTAAGGATAATTGGTTTCCTATGAATTGGTGACCTTGAAATTATATAGAAAGCGATTCCTATCTAAAATTTATCTGCAGTGACAAGGAAAGGCCACTAAAGTAGCAAGCTCCTTGATTATCTGAGGCCTTGTGATCAGTTGCCTCAGTATGCATAACTACAGGGGGTGCGGTTCACATCTCTCTGATTTGATCCTCTTGGTAATTCTCTGTATGTCTTAGGACATTTTTTTTTTCTTGGTGGAAAATTGTATTTAGTTATTTGTTTTTCAATCAGATTTTATTGGTACATTTTAGATATACATATCGATCACATTCATCATAGAGAATTTGTACCTGTACATAACAGAACTTGTCTTTTTATTTCCTATTCCCCCATCTTCTCATCAACCCCTCCTCTGCTCCCCATTCACAAAAGCTTTGTTTTCATTTTTTCCTTTTCTCACTTTCTTTTTTTCACTTTTCCCTTCTTTCCTTTCCTTCTTCCCCCTCCCTTGCTCCCCACTCCATTTGAACATTTTCTTTCTATTTCACAATACCTACATTTTTGGTCTCTCTTAGGACGTTTTTGAATGACCCTCTCTTAGAAGGTTGCCTGCCCTCAGTGATCAAATGGTTCCTGTGTATTCTTTTCTTTCCTCCACTCAGCCTTTCTAGTTGAATAACTAGAATGCCTTCTAATTAAATCTGTTATTTTAAAAATTGTCTAAAGAAGCAGTTTATCATAAACTCTTGCTAAATAAATATCTTGGGTAAACCTGCTGCCTCACAGAAATGAGCAGGGTAGGAAATAACATTTTATATGAATTCCACTGTTAAAGCATTTGATTCCCAAGGGCTGTTCACCAGTGCCTATCTGGTTAACTTTGAGTGCTCAGATGTACATTGTGGTAAATAACTTAAAACTAGCTGTTCCATTAACTGTCTTATTAAGTCTCAGAGACAGTTTGGTGTAATCAAGAAAACCATAGTGCAGTGATGACAGACCATTCAGAGATCAAGTGTCCAAATTCAACCCACTGCAGTTAAACCTGAATATCTGATGCTGGTATGACTTGGCTTGCATCAGATAGGGCTTTGTGTGAGTGCTACAGCATGTGTCCCATAGGTTCACCATCACTGCCATAGCAGCACATTATGCCGATAGATAGCAGTTATTCCAATGTAAGTGTTTTAACCAATGATTCTTTCCTTCCATGTTGCCACTTGCCAGATTTCTCATCCTAGTGAAACTGTTTGCTCCATTTAAAGCAATTGCTTTCTAAAAGTTTGTATTGCCTTTAGTAAAAAGATGTACCTTAGGAAGAAATGATTTGAAATTTAGATGTTCTCACCATAGGGTCCTTATTCAGCATTTTCATTAGTGACTGACTGGGAGTTCTGGTTAAAACAAAGGAGAGACAACTGATGGTAATTAGAATTCATAGAATAATTTGGAGATGACATAGTAGTAACCTGAAGCTGATAAGACGACAGTTGACAGAGCTATGCATGGTATTATGAATTTGCATGTTAAACAGTCAGCTAAAATTGGGGATGACTTTATTTGATTAAAATTTAAGAAATTTGACTGGGCATGGTGGTGCATGCCTGTAATCCTAGCACTTGAAGGCAGAGGCAGGAGGATTGCTGCGAGTTCAAAGTTAGCCTAGGCTGCATAGTGACTTTAAGGCCAGCCTGAACTACCTAGCGAGACCCTGTCTTAAAAAACCAAATCAAACCAAAATAGAAAAACAAAAAATCAAAGCAAAACAAAATTTAAGAAATTAGTATTTCAGCAGAAACCAAACTTGCAGTGTTGCTGCTATTGAAAATTAACCTGACCATGGTTAACAGCTTTAATGCAAGCTAGCATCTGATGTCTCGACATAATTGTCCCTTTGTGTTCCCATCAGAGATTCATATCTGGAACTTTGTGCTTGGACTGTACATGCTCCATTTTAGAGGAATGTAGCTCAGTTGGTATGGAGAGGCCCGAAGACTGTGTCCTTGTGGGAGTGGTTGGATGAGCTGGAGCTGGGGAGTCCTAGGAGGTTAAGAAAGACAGAGCTGCTATTATAAAACATTTGTCTGGAGGCTAAGCAGGAAAAGAATTAGCTTGTCCTTTTTTTTGTTTTTTTTTAATCCCTATGACAGTCCTCAGAGGAGACTTAGTTGCAGGGGTTGGGTCACCCTGGGAAGTCAGGGAAGGCAGCTGTTCCATAAGGGGACAGAACACAGGACATACTGAATGCCTCAGGAAATACTCAGCCCTTGAGCCTAGCAGTTGGCTCTGTCCCCTCCAACAGTGAGGTTTTATGATTTTATAAAATAGCCAACTCCCTTGGTTCTTTTATGAAATCATTTTATGCAGAGAGAGAAAACTGGCAGAACAGCAGTCTTTCCTGTGACACAGGTCATAGAAAGCATTGTTGCTTGTTTGTGAAGAGAACTGAAATGCCCTGGAAATTTCTCAGGGTGGCTTTTCTTGTTCCTTGTATTCTGCAGATCCTGCCACAACTATAGACTTCTTCATTATCTATTTGTTTGGTGTTTTACTTGAGTGAGCTAAATAGCAGTGACTATTATATGTAAAAATGATTGCTACAGTTTTTTGCTTGCTGTGAAAACTAAGCCTTGCTTTCTGATTCTTGGCATAAAAGTGCTTTTCTTTGGAGGAAATTATAAATCAGTATTGAAGGCAAAAGTTATTTTGACCCAATTCTTCCACCTTTCTCTAATGAATAACAACGTAAAACAGAGACAGATGATCCAGAATTTAAATATAAGCAAGGTTGTATTTCCATTGAAGAAATATTATTTTCAGGAAATAAAAGCCTCCATTTTATGTTGACTTTTCTGGACCTTTTGGCAAGTGTATTTCTTTTTTTTTTTAAGCAACTTGGCAACCACTTTACATAAAATTGTGGTTTTTTTATGTAGTGTTCTTATTTAAAAGTTTTATGTAATTTTACATTTTTACATAAAATTATAGATTTTTGGTTGAAAGGATGTGCACTGAAAAAAGCAGTACTTGTCAGTGTTAAACTTACATTGTTTAGAACTTAAACTGAAATTAAAATTGCATTATAAACAAAGAATAGAGAGTATTTTGTTTAGCAACTAGCCTAGTGACTGAAGCAACTTCCTGAACAAATCTATGGATTTTGTAGTATTTTCTTGGCATAGTGATATACTGGTTTTGAGGAGTATTGTTGTGGTTGATAGGCTAATTTCAAGAGCTGCTGGAGAAATGAAACTTCCAGTATAGGTTTCTGATTTCTCTGTAAGATTTCTGATTGATATATATGTGGATATATGTATATATATGGATATATTTTTATTTATATTTCTGATATATGTCTGTCTCCCTGAGTTGCCTAGAAGTAGCAAAGAAAAATATGTGTGTTCAATTGGTATGTTAATGAAACACATAAATATTGAAATAAAGAAACATCATATGACTTGGGTCTTTAGCAGCGCTCTTATTCTTTACCAGTGATGACATTTGTTGTCATAGAGTGGAAACTCAGTTTTAGAGTATTGTGGTAATACCCAGGAAATTGCTGGCTTAGCTTGTACCAGTTAAAATTCCTTTTTAGAGATTTGATATAAGGTTAGATTTACAGGAGTTAAGAATTTAAAGTAGAATCTCAAGTTATTGTTTCTTTGTTTACATGAAACAAAGGGAAAAGGAAATGTCCCTTGTCCTGTGTTATTGGCCATCTGGATTTATCTTGTTTTGGAAGAGTTTTCCTCTTACATGCCACTTGTAGACAAATAGCTTTTAACTTTGAAGCATTGACCTGGAGAGAGCAAGTTAGAATGACTCACAGAATTACTAACAAAACATCTAACCTTTATGCTTCAGTTTTCAAATGGATTATTTCTTATAATTTTTGGAAGCTAATAAATTAATACGCATAGGTCTACATTCCCAAGATGAGTGGTATTTCACATGTGCTTGGGCATATACTGTATGTTTGGAAGGATGGGTAGTGAGAAAGATTATGAATCTTAAAATCTCTATTAACTTCTACCTGCTGTTCTTCAAAGCACTCCAAATCCTTGAAGTAGGGCTTGCTGATAATGTTTGAGTTGGATTTTTTTAAAATTTTAAATCTGCAGTTGCCCTGAGTCCTCTTTTTTGAAAATCCTTCACAAATGGCTTCTTACGTATTTTAGGGAGAAGAGGGGACTGCTTTAGAAATCTCTCAATAGCTGATCTATTTTTAAATCAACAAAGGACATTTTCTGTCTTTCCACTGATCTTTTAGTATCAAACGGAAGGTTTTAGGTATAACATCATGGTGATAATACTTTCATACAGGGAAAGGGAATGATTTGTGAACTTAAAGTGGAATGCTTACCAGAAGAGACACTGAGGGCTGGGGATTTAGCTCAGTGGCCTAAGCGCCTGCCTAGTAAGCAAGAGGTTGTGTGTTCGATCCCTGGTACCAAAAAAATAAAAAGAGACACCAAAGGACTGAACCATGATACTTAATGTAGATGGTGACATGGGCACATCTCCTACTTAAAAGAATACTGCCTTTTGAATATCAGCTTTATATTAAGATCATTTTTACCTTTAGGTAAGATCATGAAAACTGTCCAACACTATAGACATAGTACAATTTTTAAAATTTAAGCACTAAATACTTGCCTGTGTGTTTTATATAAGAAATGAGTGATTTAGACTTACTAGGGTTGTCTTGGTTACTTTTTTCTCATTGCTGAGACAAAATACCTGACACCCAAAATTAAGGAAGGAAAGGTTTATTTAGCTCACAGTCTACGAAGGTTTCAGTCCATAATCAGCTGGCACCAAAGCAGGTGGCATGGCACAGGGGCAACACTTCAAGGCAGCAGAAGACAGCAAAGCAACAAGAGCAAAAAAGTCAGGGGGAGAGCAAGCCTCTTTTTCTCCTTTATATTGTATACAGGCTACCACCACCCCCACCAGGGTGGTTGTAGTACCCACAAAATCTCCTTGCCCTCCTCTTGCACAGGGTGAGGATGTTTACAAAGTAAGAATCCTGGCTCCCTGCTGAGTCTCTTAGTTAAATTTCTAAATTTTTCAAGTTGACACAGTGTATCAACCATAAGAGTCAAACTCAATTACTAGAATATGAACTGCCTTCTTATATTGTAAAATTTTTCCCCTTTAGTTTCCAAATTGATTATCTAATTCCTGGAAGCTGAGAATCATCTCAGTCACTTAAGGGATCCTTTTATTTGAAGGTTGATCTTTTTATTTCCTAGAACCAGTTATTTTCTTCCTTATAGCCTCACCATCCTCCATGAGCCTGAGTTTTTGTTTGTTTGTTTGTTTGTTTGTTTTATGGGACAGGGTCTGGCTGTATAGTTCAGATTGCCCCTGAACTCATGTAGCCCAGGTTGGCCTTAAATTTGCGGCAGTCCTCCTACCTCAGCCTCCTGAGTGCTAGGATTTCAGATGTGTGCCACCATGCCTGGCAGCTGGGTGTTTTGAATGTCTAAAGTGCACATGGCTCTTGAGATTTTAGTGATGCAGTGAATATGTTCGAGTGGAAGTTGGCTTTTGGAATGTTTTGGAATAAAATTTATTAGGCATTTTAACATTTCAAGACTTTTTCAGCATGTACATATACTATGTTTCTCTTACCTTTATTTTTTCCCTAAAGGCCTTCTGGGTTTTTCTTAGATTATTTGCTGCTTGAAAGGGCAACTGTGATTTTAAATGAGTAAGACTACTTACAGTACTTAGATCATGCAGACAAGAACTGAAATGCCTTTTTTTTTTTTTTTTAATTATACTGAGAGTTTAACCCGAGACCTTGTGCATGCTAGGCAAGGACTCTACTACTGAGCGACATCCCTAATACTTTTTAAAAATTTTTTTGGTACCAGGGATCCAACTCACGACTTCGTGCTTGCTAGGCAGGCACTTACGCTGCTGAGCTAAATCCCTAGCCCCGATACCTTTTATTTATTTATTTATTTAGAGACAGCATGTCCCTAAATTGCCCAGGCTGTCCTCAAACTTGATCCCCCTGCCTCATCATCCCAGGTACCTGGAATTACAGGCATGCACTGCTACATCTGGGAGCTGTGGTCCCAGTAGCTTTCTTCTTTTCTTCTGGGCTGCTTTCTCCTTCTCCACCTTCTCCTCTTCCTTCTTCCCCTTCTGCTCCTTTTGTGTATCTTCCCCTTCTTCCTCCTCATCTTTTCCTTTCCCCCCTCCTTCTCCTTTCTCAATTTCCTCTTCTCAAAACAGCACCAATCTAGAAAAGTGGGACTATATGTAATTATTTATGGTATCATATATTATATAGGCTATTACAGCATTCTATATAGGTTAAATACCTTACCCCATTTTAGGTGTGGGTTGGAGAAAATAATTTTAGTATATACACTCCCTTGCCTTGGCCCCCACCCTAGAACACAAACATGCTGCTGTATTTAAGTAAATTGTAAATTATAAATTCTGCAAAACAGAAGCATAAAAGAGCTTGTGCAGAGTGCTATGTAGAGCCCCAATTAGTAAGTTATGTTATTGCATCTCATTAGCATCACCAGAGGTAATAGGTTAAATTTACCTATTTTTTGGATTAATTTAGAGTCATAACAATGATTTTTAAGCATCAATAAGTATGTACGAAGTTATTATCAGTGCTAAATACTAATAACAATTGTATTAGCTTAGTTTCTTTGTTAAAACAATATAAAATTTTCTCTTATTTCCTGAGGTCTGAGGAATGCAGTGGTTCAAGGGGGAAAAAGCACCCCAATGATACAGTACCAGAATTCTCTGTTATTTTACAATTGGATCATAGGGATGTCTCTGGTATTAGAAAACCTAATTATAGTTGTACCTCATGGCATAATTATAAGCTTCTCTCCTTCCAGACACAAAAATTAAATAGTGAAACTTCTGTACCCATACACAGCACCAGTGTAAGACAAACCCTGCTATTTCCTTACATGAGAAATAAATGTAATTGGGTTAAGCTGACATTCTGTAGAGACGATACATAGATACAGTGATGGCAGACCTTTTAGAGCCCAAATTTCTAACCTCCAGCTTAAAATCCACTTACAAGGTGCCAGCACTGCAATTAAACCTGAGTATCTGAGGCTCCACTGCTGGGGTGACTTGGCCTGGGTACAGAGCGAGCTCTTGCATGCATGCTGTGCTGGAGGAGCTGGTAAAGTTGTTTATTCCTTCCCCTTAAAAAACAAACTACTGTAATTGTCATTTAAACTAGAACATCAGTGTCAAATGCCAGTGGCTGAGACTTTTCTTATTGGTAAAATAGTTTATGTAATGTTTTCTTTTGTGGAGAGAATTTGTTTTGGCAGGTGTGGTGGATTAACTAATGGTCAATTTGTAACACCCAGCTGAGTGAAGCACAAGCTCAATTGGTGCAGGGTGTGTACGACCCACCTGAGGATTGTGGCCAAAAGCATAACAAGAGAAGTGGAGGGGAGGGTGGTGCTTTGCTGAATTCTCCCGGAGAAGTTTGTCCTGCTTGTTTTCTTGATATGAACTCAGTTGTTCTTATCTTTGGAGGAGCTCAGGTCCTTACCTTGTGCATCACTTCCTAGCTCCAGTGCAGATCCCTCAGCCTGCTGACACAGATCCTTCATCCCACTGGCACAGACTGTCTAGCTTCCATCACAGGCCGTTGGGCCTTCCCAGTGCAGATCCTTGATATAGACTTGCATGAGACATTGCATGGGCTCTAGGTCTTGAACTGAATTTGTGTAGGACATTGTTGTGGGATCCAGGCCCTCAGCTAGATTCTTTGGGTCTCTAGTTTGTGAATAGATCTCCTGTACTCTTCTGCATTTGACTTTTTGGGTGAATGTTATAAAATAATTCTATAAATTATGTCTCCTATATTAAATTTTTTCCCTTGTGAACCCTGACTACAACAGCAGGTAGATGTTGCATTGGAAAATTTTGTACATTTGACTATTTTCAAAATTTACATGTCGAAGTTTGTCAGGATGCAAAATTATGATTGCCTTTTCACCAACAACAAAGTTTCCCCCTTTATTCTCAGATAGTTGTCAACAATCCTGCATTTTATTTTATTTTTTTTTTTGCGGCACTGGGGATTGAACTCACAAACTCGCACCTGCCAGACAGGCCTTTAAGCCATTGAGTCAAACTCCAAGCCCTAGTTTTTTGAGGCAGGGTCGCACTGTGTAGCTCAGGCTGCCCTTGCACTCCTGCTGTAGCCCAAGCAGGCCTCGAACTCACGCTTCTCCTACCTCAGCCTCCCGAGTGCTGGGATTAAAGGCGTGCGCCACCACGCCCGGCTCCAATCCTGCATTTTAAAGCCAATTATTGGCTTGCCTATTAGATACTGACTGAAAGCCTTGAGAGAGTGTGTCGTGGATATGTCTGAGGTGGTCACAAGTCTTCAGGAATGAATTAAATGCAAAATAAATCTATTAGTTTTGGTGGTTTGGATTTGGCATCCTTTGAAGCAAAACTTCATGGATTGTGTCAGTTTGATTTTAGTATTACCAGATGGGACTGTGGATCCCTACAGGTGCTTTCACCTTCCATTTTTTATTTATGGATAAGTCATGCCACCCCTGCCCCAGAATCGTCTGATGACTTCTCATCTACTTCAGGAGGAAATCACAAGGTCTTTAAAATTATACAGAAGTCCTGCATCACCCCTCTTTCCCAATTTTTCTGACCTTTTACATTTCCCCACCTTGCTTATTTAGTTGCAGCCACATTGATCTCCTCCTGTTCTAGTTCTCTAAGCACATCTATGCCCCCAGGGCATTTGCACTTGCTCTTCCCTCTGCTTGGAAGGCATTTCCCCTGAAGGATGCTTATGCTTAACACAGTCATTTCTTTCACGTTATCTGTGAAGTTTGTATGAACCCTTTCTTTTTTTATTTTTTTTTTATTTTAAAGATAGTAAAATCCAACAGAACATAACAGAACAAAGTCAATCAAAACAAAGCAGTAGAACTGGTACAGAACTTCAAAGAAAGATACTATGAAAACAATAGCTACTATAGTATATCTTGTTATCTTCAGAATAGCCAACCATTCCAACAGCTATAGTAGAATTGAACCAAAAACAAAACAGAATAAAACCAATAAAAACAATATAAAATAAAGCTAATAATAATAATAATAATAATGATCAGAGTAAAGCAAAACAGTGAGAACCATACTGGGCCTCAAAGACAAGACAGAAGAGAATCCCCCATATTTGCTACCTTGCCTACTGTCATTTTCTAAAGAGATGCTCAGGTTGCCAACACATGGCCTGCAAAATCAACGAAACAATACTAGCATTTAGTTGCTTAATGTTCCTTAGTTGCTATCAATTTAGCCAGATCTCCGAACCAGCAGGTTGCTTACTGGGCGAGGGTGGGGAGGGTGGGGAGGTTGTCCTTGATTTTCAGCCAGTGTGCCAGTGCCAGTCGGGCCCAGTGGGGTGGGTCCTCGAGAGGCCCATTCTTGTTCTGTTCTGGGAGTCCATGCCAGTCGCACAGTCCCCCGGAAGGTGGATTATTTGTCCTGTGGTTGGAGCCGTTTGGGCCCAGCGGGGTGGGTCCTCGAGGGGCCCATTCTCGTTCTCTTCGGGAGTCCGAACTCTCCTTTTTGAGCTTGTTTTTTCCTTAATCTGCTTTATTCTCTGTGATATTGCTAGTATTTCTTGTATTTTCAGTTATTTGTTTATTTGCTTTTGGTTGACAGGGACTGTTCTGTGCTATACCCCCAGCAACCACACAAGTATTTGGTGCTTAGATCTTCCATAAATATTTTTTGAATAAATGAAATGGTTGTATGAAAATATAGAACACGCACCTGTGCACACACAAGCATGCATAACATGGTAATTTGTATAAAAACATGGTGGTTTGTAGTCTGCTTATCACTATGCGTTAGATCTAGCATTACACTGCATGGTGTTCTGTTATTTGTAAAATTCACAAAATTTTTGGTAATGTTAATTGTCTTGTCCACCCCCTTGGTAAAATTGTTGAGATTTCATTGGACCTACATGACTGTTAACCTTGATTTGTCCTTCAAGTACTGTTTGGCTTTGATTTTTTTCCTTTTACCTACACTTTATAGAACTATCTTAGTTACTGTTTTGTCACTGTGACACAGTACCCAACACCCATAGTTTAAAGGAAGAAAGGTTTGTTTTGACTCACAGTTGCTAGAGGCTTCAGTCAGTAGTTGGCTGCTTGCAAGGCAGGATGACAGACAGCAGGGCATAGCAGAGGAGAAAGAGTTCATGGCATGGTAGACAGGTAGCAGTGAGACTTTCTTCTTTCCCGTTTTATTCCATCCAGGCTACAAGTCTGTTGATTGAATTCAACCACATCCAGAGTGGGTGCATTGAGAAGTGGACTAATCTAGCATCACACATCCATGATGTAGTGTCATACACTCATGATCTAGTCACTTCCCAAAAGCCCCACCTATAAGGACACGAAGCTTGGGGAGAGGGCATCTAAATAAACCATACCAAGAACTAAGTTAGCAATTAATATTCATATGTCCCCTCCCCCACTTAAACATCATATTCCTTGTTTCCATTACTACTTAGTAACTCCTTTTTAAAAAAATGGGCTAATTGTGCTACGCTTTCAGGAATATTAAAGGAAATGGACTTTTTAGAATGCAAAAACTGGATTGAGTCCTAAGTTTCCCACTTTAAGCTCTTGTGTTCTTGGACAAGTTACTTAACTTCTGAGGCACAATTTGTTGATTATAGGGATGGTTATAATATTTATTTAGCAGAGTCATTTGCAGATGTAACTGAAATAACTCATAAAAGCAGAGCCAGTTCATGACTTTTCTGAAGAATAACTTCCACCTAAGGATTGATATTCTAAATAGTTCTATATCACCCTGAGGAAGTCAGGAGTCAGCATCCCACCCTTTTACAGGAAGAGTCATTGTCGTTAAGCATCCCCACTTACTACGTGACTGGCCTCCCCATTTGTTCTTGATTTAATCGATTGTACTTGAGCAATTAATCTTATTAGTTAACCATGGTTATGTCCCACCTTATGCCTGTCTGCCTTGCGAGTTCCCAGTTTTCCCCATCATAGTTTTATTCTATAGAAGTCCCTAAAAATGACAGAGTCCCTGGCAACCCACTCGGGCCCCCTTCTGTCTGTCAGACAGAAGCTTTCTTTCTCTCAATAAATATCTTCTGCTCTTAAAGTAAATAAATAAATAAATAAAATAAAATAAAAAGAATAACTTCCAGGTGCATTGGAATAATTAGATACATATATCTTTTTCATCTTAGAATATAAATAGATATAATAGATGCTGTGGTTTGGACTTGATTTGTCTCCCAGGGGTACATGTGTTGCAGTTTTGATCCCCTAGGTTAGTGCTATTGGGAGGTGGTAGAACTTCAGGGAGTAGGGCCTAATGGGAGGTCCTTAGTCAACTGTAGGTGTGCCCTCCTATGGCATTAAGGTGTTTCTGGTGTGACCCTTGAGTTTTGGTGAGGGTTGTTGTAAAAGTATGAGTCTGGGCCCATTCATTACTTAGCTTTCTAATTTGAGATGTGATTCTTCTTTGCACTCCTGTTGTCTTGCCATGGGCCTCCATAACGTGAGCTCAGTATATCTCTTTCCTTCGTAAGTAACCTGAGTCAGATATTCATTATAGTGATGAAACACTGACTGATACAGTAGGCGTAATTCTAAAGCTGTCCTGCCAGCTTTTTTCTATTTTGTGTTTTCTGATTGGCCAGTGAAATACTAATATGGCTACTGCTCTGAAAGACCTTTGCAGATAGAATTAAGGTTCCTAAGCAGTTGACTTCAAGATAGGGAGAGTTATGTGTAATATCTAAGTAGGTGTTGTGTGATTATATAAACTTTTAAAAGCAGAAGACTCAAATAATGCAGAAGAGGGAGGCAGTGGAGACCTGAGGCAGAAGGGAAGAATCTGGAAGGTGAGGTGAATGCACCCAACCATTGCCGACCTTGAGTGTTAGGCCACAAGCTAAGGAACACAGACCACACTAAAAGTTGAAAACAATCCCCAACTTGCAGTCCACAAGGGAGTGAGGAATTTAGTCCCCTAGTCATGTGGAATTAATTCTACTAACAACCTGAATGAGCTTGGAAAGGGGTTCATCTTCAGAGGCTGTGGAAGAGAACACAGCCCTGATGACACAGTGGTTTCTGCTTTGTAAAACCTAGAGCAGTGAACCAGCTGAGCCACACTGTGCACTGACTTTGGATTCAGGGAATCTGGGCGATAATAAATGAGTGTTTTAAGCTGCTATATTGGTGGTAATTTATTGTGGCTGTCACAGAAAATGAATACAGTAAGTTCGAGAAATAAGGTCTACACGGGGAGGGTGTTTGAACTGAGCTACTATAAAGGACATCTGATCATCATCCAGTGGTTGTGAGTCAAATTCATTTGCTGGGAAGCCTGGGCATCTTCCATGCAATTAGAGAATGCATGCTTCCTGGGATGAGCCCTTGAGTTAGGGGGAACATGAGTACATGTTAATGGTTGAATTTCCATTTTTCTGTAACTTTTTCACCTCTGCACTTCCTCATGACAAATATGCAGTATGTTCTTGGCTTCCAGCATATTTTCTAGAATTGATATCTACCTTTTCAGGAAAGAAGTTTGACATTTTGCTGGAATTTATGAGGTGGGCTTCTGGAGATGTTTTCTTAAAGAAAAACTTTTATTTCTTAACTCTTTATTTTCATGTCTGTCATGTTTCTTTTTCTAACCTTAGTTACCTTCAATCACTTCTTGGAAGCTTTGGAGTCTGGGTTTATGAGAAGAGAAACAAACTTGCCTTTTGTGGATGGCTTCACCATGCTCATGTCCCTCACCTGCTCCAGTACTTTTGTGAACTCTTTCCTTCAACATACATGTTTCTCTTCACCGTTCAATATAACCATGCATCCCATCATGCCTGGGCCACTAGAATATCAGCCATGAGACTCTATCATCTTTTAGTCTTTTTCATAACATAAATGCAAAATATTCATATATTTTTACTGGTTTACAAAAATTCTATGTTATTTTAAACTTCTATCAGGTTACGCCTTTCCCTGATGGATCAAGAAATACCTTTTCATGTATGTATGTATAGGTCTCTTATGTTCTGTAATGTCTATATAGTGTTCCCTCAGGTAGATGTACTGCATTTATTTACATATAGGTGGTTTCCACTTAAGTGTTATGGCCAAAATGTTGCGGTGAACTTCTGGGCACATAGATCATTTTTTATAGTCCTACAAATAGTGTTCGTGGGTAATAATGTGAGTGTGTTTATTTTTTAAATTTTTTTTAATATTTATTTATTTATTTATTTATTTATTTATTTTTGCAGCACCGGGGATTGAACTCACAGCCTCACACCCGCCAGACAGGCGCTTAAGCTGCTGAGCCAAGCTCCCGGCCCTTGTGAGTGTGTTTAAATGTTGCTAGATTCTGCTGTACTGTTGTTCAGTGAAGTGTATTGATTTACACTCCCACTGGTGATTTGATGGAATCTAAATGATATCCAAGAAACTCTGATACCACTGTTTTTGTTACAGTACTTGAAGAAAAGTCTCATTTTAATTTACATTTCTTTGATTAGAAAAATTACTTCAGCTTCATTTCTTTTAAAGTTTAAAATTAAAAGAAAAATTGCAAGCACGTTTTAAATACAGATAGTTCAGACATTAAAGATGTCTCCACTACCCCCATCCTGGCTCCCTGATGGAGCTAACATTCCTTCCTGTCTTTCGACAGAATGACCAAGCTGTCAGTTGGGTGTAACTTTGTAGAGTTGTTCTCTACATTAAATATGTTATTTATGTTCATCTAATTTTACTTTTTTGTGTGCAAAATCAGGTATTGAGCCTGGGACCCTGAGTGTGCGAGGCAAGCACTGTACCACTGGCCATACTTCCAGCTCCATGTGTCTGTTTTTTTTTTATTTTTATTTATTTTTTATTTAAGAGAAAATAGATACAGAAGATAGAAACAAAAATCAAAAAAGACAGACAAACAACAACAGCAGATCTGATACGATAACATTGTAGGTTTACACACTGGGGTGGTTGAAGTTTGACAGTAGTTACAATATTGTATATCGTTACCTTCATTGGGGTTGGTCATATTGACAGATATAGACATGTAAGATTTATCAATTCAGGTACATTAACTTTTCTTTTTCAGTAGCTATTGTATTTAGCAATACAGTTTTTTTAACTGTCTTGTTTATGCATATTTATAAATTTATGTCTTTTCCTTTTCTCTTCCTTCCTTCCTTTCCCCTTAGAATACCTCTTGTTATTATTGAAATAACTACCCATAACATCAGGTCTAATATAACCAAGCGAAATAGTTCAGAGTGAAACCAATAAAGCATAAAAGAATGGTCATACATAAGAGAAACAAAAAACTAAAGAAATCAGCAAACAACAACAACATATCCAATACTGTAAAATTATAGGTTTAGTAATTTAGATGGTTGGAATTTTACAGGGTTGCAATGTTGTATATTGTTACCATTAAGGGGGCTGTTCAGATTGACAGGTAAAGACATGTAGGATTAATCTGGTCTTATGAATATCAACTGTTCTCTCTCACCAGTTAATGCATTTAGTAGTATAGACTTTTAAACTATCTTATGAATACCCTTATATAAAACTATGTCTTTTTTCCATACCTTCCTTCCTCGGTTCCCCTTGTAATACCTCTTATTGTCTTAAAACTAAATGCCCTTACCAATTGGCCAAATATAGTCGAACAAAATAGTACTGAATAAAACCAATAACAAATAAGATAATGGAGGCAATACATAGTGATGTAACATTGATTTCTATAGTGCCTCATGTTAGCTTCAAGGCAGTTGCCTATATCATCTGTTGTAACACAATCATACTAAGATAGGTTAAAATCCCTCAGAACAGAGCAGTGAAAGTAATACCTCATTTTGAAGCAGGGTGATCATATATCACTGAAGGCTACCCTTATAAATTTTGTTATCTTTACAATAGCTGTCTTTGTCATCATTTATGATGAAGATAGGCAGGTCGAAGTAGAATAGGATTAAACTAAATAACTCATTGAAAACAATACTGGACTTAAATCCCGTTAATGGATTATTCATTTGTCTGCCCTGCTCGGTGGTATCTCTCTCTTTTTCTGGAGCAGTGGACTTCTTTATCTCTCTCTAGAATGTCCTTCAGTATTCTCTGTAGGGTTGGCTCGGTTGTCATAAATTCCTTTAGTTGTTCTTTGTCGTGGAAGTATCTTGTTTCTCCGTTGATTTTAAAAGATAATATTGCAGGGTACATTAATCTGGGTTGGAAGTTATTTTCCTTCAGGACTTGAAATATTTCACTCCAAGTTCTTCTTGACCTGATGATTTGTGTTGAGAAGTCTGTCGTGATTCTGATGGGCCCTCCTTTGTAGGTAATCTGTCTCTTTTCTCTAATGGCTTTTAATATTATGTTTTTGTGTTGGATTTCTGGAATCTTGATTATTATATGTCTGAGTGTAGGCCTGTTTTGGTCAAGTTTAGCTGGAGTTCTATATGCTTCAGTTATTTGAAAGTCTGTTCCTGTTCCCACGCTTAGGAAGTTTTCTGAAATCATATCTGTAAATAGTCTTTTAATTTGATTTGTATTGACCCCTGCTTTTTCACTCACACCTTTTATTCGTAAGTTATGTTTCCTTGGGTTGTCTTGCAGCTGTTGCACTGCCACTTCCAGATTTCTAATTATCTTGAGAAAGTGTCTCCTTTCTCTCTCCCAAGCTTCCATTCTTTCTTCCAGATACGAAAGTCTATCCTTAATTTCCTTCAAGTGGTTCTGCCAACTT
Source organism: Dasyprocta punctata (assembly GCA_004363535.1). Taxonomy (NCBI): domain Eukaryota; kingdom Metazoa; phylum Chordata; class Mammalia; order Rodentia; family Dasyproctidae; genus Dasyprocta; species Dasyprocta punctata. The sequence continues at coordinate 111,666 of RJWM01003451.1, forward strand.
TTATTGGAGTCTTTGATATCCTGGTAGTCTCTCTGAATCTGATTAATGCGTTCTAAGTCTTTATTTGTTTCATTCTCAATTTCCTTTGATTTTCCATCCTCCACCTTTCCTGCTATGTTTCCTTTAGAGGCGTTTAGCGATTCCCCTATTATGTATTTCATTTCAATTCTCAGTTGGGCTAACAGTGTCGCTTTAATTTCTTTCATAGCTTCATGGAGTTGTCTCCCCACTTCAGTTGTCATCTCCTCTGAGTGTTTACTTTTTGGACTCCCGACCTTGTCTGCCTTTGCGTCATCTGGGTTTGTGCTGCTTGTATCGGAGTCCGGAGAGTGCCCTCTACCTTTCCGTCTTGGCATTTTCCTGGGCTCTGCTGAGAACCCGTGTTGGCCCACTGTGTGTTTCCCCAGCCGGCCTCTGCTCTGCGGATGTCTGCTGCAGTGCACGATGATAGGGCGCTTCCTGGGAACCTGTACCGGGCCGTCAGCCAAACTTTCGCTATCACCCCCAGGGCGCCCGTGCAGATGCCGCCACGACTTTCCAGGGGCCATGCCTAATTAGGTGTAGTTCCGGTCTCAAGATGGATGCCTGTCCCTAGCTCTCCCTTGGGGGTGGGGGGTGGAGGGTTGGGGTCCGCCAGGTTCATTCACTCGCCTGCTCGCGACCACTTCGCTCCACAATCAACCGCCACCTCCGCCATCCCCGCTGCAGCCATAGCAAGTGACCGCGTATGGCTAGTACCCCGATGGCACCTTCTCAGTTCGGATCACAGTGCTAATTGGATTCAGCTCTGGTCAGAGGTGCTGCTGGTCTCTGCCTGTCCGTCGCCGTCCCCGTCCCGCAGAGAAGACCACGAACACAACGTGGGCAGGAAAACTTCCTTTATTGGGGCACAATCACCGAGCTAGCTCCCGACCTCTCGCAGGAGGTCCTCTCCCCTCTAAGGGTTGCGCGTTCTTCCTCTTCTCTCTGTCCGCCTGTCATTTTTATCTATTCAGGTGCGTCATACCAGCGCTATTTTCTCATTGGTGCTCTATCTATCAGGCCACCGGGGCTCTCTGTCTCCGCCCCTGACTAAGCTACGCCCCTACAGGATGTAGGCGCCATCTTGAGAGACACGAGGCACAGGCCGCGGGCAGGTGGGGTGTGGCTCCCCACATCTGCCTTTGTTTATTTCATTTTTTTTACTCTTTCCGTGGGCTACAGTTCTCGTTTTAGATTCTTCTTGGGTCCAGAGGACCCATCTCCCTCTTTTTTCCTTCTCTCTGTTATTATATTATTTTGTATTCCAGCATTTGGATGGTATATTCAGGGAGTCTCCCTAATGCGGTGTTATCTGGGCGGCCATCTTGCAGGAAGTCCATGTGTCTGTTTTAAATACGTAAAAGGACTTGTGAGATATTGTCGCGCGCCTTCCCGGCCGGCAGGAAAACTCACGACACACGGCAGGTGCGGCGGCACACAAGCTTTAATCGTCTCGAACCTAGCACCCTGTGGAGACCTCTACCTGTCCACCCGTGGTGGCTCTTGTGTGTCTCCCTGAGAGGGGCCTCGTGTGGTCCGCTTGTCGCGGCTCCTTTCGTGCTCCTCTCCTTACCCTGTTCGGGTCCTCTTCTTCTTCTTTCTTCTTCTTCTCTCTCTGCTCCGGCGGGAGCTCGCATATATACAATCTCAATACCCAATCAGAATACAGCAGGGGATACATTCT